>JANHFK010005568.1:12304-31413 GCA_036250565.1 Sibynophis collaris | reverse complement strand
ATGTTAGATAACCATCTGTCTGAAGTGGTGTAAGGTTTCCTGCCTAGGCAGGGGGTTGGACTAGAAGACCTCCAAGGCCCCTTCCAACTCTGTTATTCTATATTCTAAGAGGAAAAAGAGAAACTATCAGTCACTGCAAAGAGAATTGGTCCAAGTAAATGAGGGTGCCCTTTTTAGCTGCCCTTCCTGAGCAGTAGGAGAAAAGTGAGTCAACATCAGTTACCATCATATATTGAATGATATTGCTGGCCTCCCACTGATATCCACCTATACTGAATTACTCGTATGGCACATGAAAAGTGGCCTATTATAATAGTCTGTCTAGCTACCTGGTCTGTCTCATGGCCAATATTCAAATGTATTTCATTATTAATATTATTTAGAAATATTTTTTGTAAGCCACTGAAATCTACAGCTTTTTGACATTCTGAATGCTTATTCTGTTGAATGGTTTGGCCATATCTGCACTATCAGATTGCCTTGTCATGAGGATAAGCCACCAATAATTTCTGGAAAGAATGGACATTGTCTTCTGCTGATCTCTATATCCGACAAACACAGTCTCCAACCATTTCTGCTTCATATTAAAAGTAATGTTTTCCAGTTTGTGTTGGTGTGGGTTTCTCTGCTGCACCACACTTTGTTCTAGCCAAACTCCTGCACTTTGGCTCCCATACAGAGGCAGGAACAAACTCCATCTCATTTTCCCATCTGTTCCCCAAGTAACTCTGCGACAGCTGCAGCATATAGCATGTAGACTTTCTCAGCTGCATGCTCCTGATGAGGTTTGATGTGCAGAATGTCCCAGCTTTGAAACCTAGCAGATTTTGAACCCAGGGCATTCTCCTGTCAAGCAATTGTTATAACTAGAATGGCTATGGGAGGAAAAAGGGAAAATAAAATAAGGATTTTATTTTAAAGCTAATTATACAAACACAGACAGACAGACACACATGCATGCATGCATTTTGATCATTTAATATATGTGTTGTGGTCCACTGGCAGTCTTTGGAGCTGGCAGCAGAGTTGAACAGTGAGGAGATTGGGGAGGAAAATGGGCCAGTCCTGGAGTCTGGGGAAGGCTTGGATGAGGGCTCTGCATCGGAGGCAGAGATCGGGCCAGAGCCATCTGGGAGTTATGTGAGGACTCTGGAGCCTCCAGAGTTGGACATCAGAGAGGCAGAGGAAAAGGGAGAGCCTGTTCCCAGTGCGCGCATGCGCAGAGCTGCCAGAAAGCAAGAACAGTTAAAACAAAAGGGATGACTTGGGAGTAAGGCTTGGAGATGATTGGCCTCTCCCCCAAGACATAAAGGAGGAGCAAGGCACATGAGCCTTTGCAGGAAGCAACGTTGTTGATGCTGGTTGGTTTGTATTCTGAAGCTCTGTTTTGACTCTGTGTTCCGTGTGGCCTTGCAAAGATAATTGCCAATTAGGTCTTTGGCAGCATGTCAAGAGATAAAGGTGGGTGCTTATCAGCCTTATCCCAAGGACTGTGGCAGACTTCTGTCAGACTCTTTACAAACTCTTGGTGATTCAGCACGTGCTGTGAATGAAAGGAATTCACAGCCATTGAAATAAAAAGAGGGTTTTTGGGACTAATTGCGTGCTTTTAACTGTATCAGGAAGCCTAGTCAGAACAATATGAGAGAGAGAGTTTGTATATTAACCAGGCTAGAATTCAGGAGACCATGAGTTCTAGTTCCACTTTAGCCATGGGCTAAGTCATTGGGCCAGTCATCTCTCTCAGCCCAACCCAACTCACAGGGTTGTAGTGGGGAAAAAAGGAAGAAGAAGGTATATTGGATATATTCACTGCCTTGAGATATTTGTAAAATGTAAATGTAAAAATAAAAAAGGTAGGATACAAATAAATATATAAATATATATTTTACTTTATTTTTATATGTTTGTGCATGTATGTACACATACACACATGCGCTCCCAAACACATATTCAGAGCAGATTTTTCTTAAGCCAGTTTAGAGCTAGCAGCACAAGATGGAGCAGGATTAAGGATTGTTTAATTGATTATGTACTATGAAGTTAGTGTTAGTTCCTCATGACCACATAGATTTTCTCCGTGAATGTTTGTCTCTAACTTGGTCCTTCAGGTTTTCCAAGGTGCACCCATTACTACTGTAATTGTATTCAGTTGTTCTTTTCTTCTCTTTCCTTTCACTTTCACAATACTACTGTCTTCTCCAGAGAGCTAGGTCTTTGCATCCATTTGTTAAGTGACTATTCAAAGTTACAATGGCACTGAAGAAATTGACTTATGACCAGTCATCAAACTTCAGGCCATCAAGTACCCTCAGGACATGTGATAAAAATTTGGACAAGCATTTATGGTTGCTCTTCCCCCACCACAGCTGGCTTATATTCTTTGCCTAGAAAAAGGCACAAGTTCCAAGAAACCAGGCAGGCACCAGGGAGCATGGAATTTAAGGCAATACAGGGCGTGCTGTGGCATGGGACTAGCTAGTTCTTGCAGCTGGGCAATGCTGTTGAGACTTGGAAGTCCCCCTCTGGACCGGAAGTAGAAGCCTCAGGGCAGTGGTCATGGGCTAAGACTTCTGAAAGCTGCCACAACAAAGTAGTGCCATCTTAAGTCCACATGCAATGACAAATCCCACAGTTCCTAGTGCCCACCTACAATACCTGCCTTTTCCCACATCACTTTCACGTGAGATCCTTGTTTCATATATTAACTTATTTGGTCCTGGAATCACGAGAACAACTGGGACTGCTGGATATCAGCTATTATGCAATGCAGTCACATGATATAACACTTTACAACTGTATCATTTAGCTATGGTAATCCCAATCTCAATGCCAACATAACTCGAGGACTACCTGTAATGTGTCTGAAGCAATAGCACTTAAACTTATAGACTGCTTCACAGTGCTTTACGTCCCTCTCTAAGTGGTTTATAGAGTCGGCCTATTTCCCCCCAACAATCTGGGTCCTCATTTTACCAAACTTGGAAGGATAGAAGAAAAGGGAGGAAAGAAGGAATATTAGGTATATTTGACACCTCGAGTTATTTATAAAAAATAATAAAAGCAGGATAAATAAATCTTTTTAAATTGTTTTAAGGATATTTAAAATGATCAGTTTTAACAGTTGTTTGTCTATCAATTATCCAGACAAAATGCTGCTTAGGGTTTTGTCATTTCCTTAAATATGTTTGAAACAATGTATGTTGCTAAATTTTAAATAAAATTGCCAAATCATAATGAGATTTTAAATATTAAAGTTACCTTAATTATACATGCCAATTGCATGTTTCCTATTTATTTCATACCACATTGTAAATTTTAAATGCACTTTGTTTTACTTATTTTTTTTGTAGCTATGAATTTGTTGTGATACCTAGCAACCCTCTTGGGGAAGGTCCAAGTAGTGAATCAAAACCATTTAGAACTGAATCTGGTAAGAATTTCAATAACTGCATCAATTAGATATAACTCTTCTTTAATTCTTTACAATTTTATAGAGGAAAAGAAAATAGAAAGTTATAATTCTGTTTAGATCAAAAAGTTATAGCATCTGAAGAAACTTCACAGTAATACTTGTTTTAAACTGGAATTCAGAATGAACAATTAACATTTCATTTATTAATACAAATCAATATTGGGATGATATAAAATTTCTTTAAAAAATAAAATATGTTTTAAAATTCCATGAAGTGTTAATATTATTATATTATGACCATTTTAATCTCATTTTGGATAAATAAGTATTAGATAATTTTAAACTTACCTTTCAGCAGTTTGAACTCAACTACTCAGTTTTCAAACAGATTTGTTTCTAATGTCAAACAACTTTCGAATGCTAAAAGTTCATGCTAATTACATGTTTTTCTTTTTAAAAAGTGTATTTTATAATTCCTTTGCTATATGTATAAAACCTTAGGTAGAAGGCTTGTTTCTTTCTTGAACCCTGATCTTTGTGCTTGATCTTCTCTTTCTGTTTCCCTCCTTTTCTTTCTTTACAGCTGACCCAAGAGTAACAGAATCCATTTCAAGTAAGTTTTCTTTACAAGTAGCATGCTTATTAGAGACCATTTTTGAGATTGCATAGTGTACTGTTATATGGCAGAAAAGGTTTAGAAGAGAAAAGCATTTTGCCTATTTTTTTATAATCGGTGCCTTTTGAAAATAGAGTGGGCAGCTATTGGAGAATGGTTTCTCTTGAGAAACCAAATGAATAGAATAGAAAAGAATAGGATAGGGTAGAGTAAGGTAGGGTAGAGTAGAGTAGAGTAGAGTAGAGTAGAGTAGAGTAGAGTAGAGTAGAGTAGAGTAGAGTAGAGTAGAGTAGAGTGGAAAAGAAGACTTTATTTGGTCAAGTGTGATTAGACACCCAAGAAATTTGTCTCCAGTGCAAAAGCTCTCAATGCAAGGTAACAGAATAATAATAAACATAATATGATACCAATAATAGGGGGTAGTAGAAAAGATGAGAAGGATAATAATAATAATAATTCTATAGCCATACAACATGGGTAAATAGATATAAAACAATATTGTGAGGATTAGGTGTTTAGCAGAGTGATAGCATAAGATACACTATCCCTGTGTCTAGATATTTTGGCATGCAATGCCCTATAGTAGCGTCCTGAGTTGAAACAGTTTATGTCCAGGATGTGAGGGTCTGTAGATGCTTTCTCAGCCCTCCTTCTGACTTACACAATATACAGGTCTTCAATGAAAGGCAATGGTTGAATTTTTTTCTGCAGCACCAACTATACGTTGCAGACTGTATTCTTCCTGTTTAATTGCTTACCAAAACAGATATTTATTGAAGTACAGATGAGAGACTCAGTAATTCCTCTGTGGAACCGTATCAACGGCTCCTGGGACAGTCTCAATTTCCTAAATTGACACAGGAAGACAATTCTTTGTTGTACATTTTAAATGAGGTTTCTAATGTCAGGTATCCATTTCAAATCCTGGGAGATTTAGAACCCACAAACTGCTGATACTGTGCTATCAAATATAGTAAGAGTAAATTAAGCAATATTATTCTCGTATATATTTATCTAGCTTCAATTTTGTTTTCCCTTAGATGCCAGACAATATGATTATCTTATTTGTTCATTCATTGAATTTGGAATCAGCCTTATTGACATAGAATAGTGTGTAGGGCAGTTAGCAATAAAATATACAAAATCATATGATTAACAATTGCATGATTAAAAAGAAAATAAAAAAGAAATAATATGAGAATAACTAAATAATCTTTTGTCTTGGTATTTCTTTTTTCCTATTTTGGTAATTTCCTTGTTATTTGTTATTTTTGCAGTTAGTTTTTGTACTTATATTTTGCATTTACTTCCATTTACTACAGTGTGTGTTTTATTTTCACTTACGATAAGAAAGACGAAATATAATAATGCTAATATTCTTATACATTGTTTTTTTACTTAAATATTCTGCATATATTATAACCAAAATCTCATTTATTATTTTCTTGCAGTGGGGAAAGATGCAATTTGGACTGAAGTCAGCTTTAATTCTGATGACTATTCTGAATGCAAGGGAAAACAGTATATCAAGAGGACTTGGTACAAGAAGTTTGTGGGTGTTCAGTTGTGTAACTCCCTTCGATATAAAATTTACCTCAGTGACTCACTTAAAGGTATAAAATCAAAACTCTCTTAATTGACTATTAGCAAGTAAGCATGTAGGGTGGCTATTTATGTGACCAGCACAGGGCATCACTTGGTTCACTAATGCCTGGATTTAGATTTCAGACCCAGCAATTTTATACAATTGCACTGGATATTTGTAAGCATGATTGATAACTCTAGGAACGTTTATGAAGTGTGACATCAAAAAGGTTGTAGCCATCACCAAGGCAGCTCCATCAATATGGAGGCAACATGAAACGTCATGGATAATTAGTATGGAGGACACAATAAAACATCATCGGTATTCTTCTTAATTCTGGCAACTATTGAGGTTGAGCATATATTATTCTATCCCTCAACACAGGATTCTTGTGGGAATGTGCTATGGAAAAGTCTAACATGTTCTTTGTAGATCAGTGTGGTTATATAAACTTATAACAGAGAGGGAGACTGAAATTCCCCAAACTGAAGAGAAGCATTTGAATGGCTTAGAATCTATGTTGCTTTGTATGCAGTAAATATCCATGTATTAATCATCTTCCCTAGTTTAGTATAGTATTTATACTTGTGTAAATATGGGAGGGATGTTTACACGCCGGGAACGGTTTAGATCAGGGTCTTTGGCTAAGACTGGTGGAATTTGGTTAACAATGGCAACAGGGACTGCTAGGATTCATGCGCTAAACCAGGAGTGTCAAACTCACTTTCATTGAGGGCTGCATCAGGGTTGTGTTTGACCGCGAGGGTGTGTGCTCAGGGTGGACATGGCCACCTCAACGTCACTCATGTCAGGGGCTCCTGCCAGTGAAAACAGGCTCCTGAGCTCCTTGCAAGCTCCATTTTCACTGTCAAGAGGCAACGCAGGCCAGTTCTGCGCTGTTTCCAGGATGGCCCTGTAGGCCAGATCTAAGCACTCTGTGGGCCAGATCAGCCCCTGGGCCTTGAGTTTGACACCTCTGTACTAAACAATGTGGTCATGGTGTGTAAATATAAGTGCTATTGCTATTGCTATCTTACCACTACTGGTGGTAATTTACTGATGGAAATTCTGCTGCCAATTATCATTGTAATGGCTATGGCCTATTTGTTTTTTAGTTGATTGAATTGTAATCGTATTTTAAAAGTACTTCTAATATTTTCTAGGCACATTTTATAATATAGGAGATCAGAGAGGACATGGAGAAGATCATTGTCAATTTGTGGATTCATATTTAGATGGAAAGACAGGGCAAATGCTTCCATCAGATCAACTGCCTTCCAAAGATGGTATGTTTTAAACCGAGGATAATAAATGGACTCTTAAATATATTTTTCACCTTTAAATATAATACAGAGTTGTCATCTTTGTGATGAAAGTAAAACAAGAGTCAACTTTGATACAGTACATACCTGACAACTTATACATTCATAATCATGTTTGTTTATACATTTATATGGAGACGCAATTCAAATCCTATGGCTTACGGCTGCATACAAAAATAAATTTATAATTAATACAAATTCATTAAAACGTATTAAAAAACAAAATGGCAAACAGAAATGAAAACTTCTCATTTATGCATTGGAGACTCAATTCATGACTCCAAAGCCCAAAGGGGGAAAAACTGCTCTTAACTGCCTCCCTAAAGTCTATAGAATTGGCACCAACTGTATGAGGGGGAAATTTTTTTCAGAAGGACAGAGGCTGCACTGCGCAAAGAGGCTGTGCCTCCTGGATCCCGAACAATAACATTGTTTCAATGAAGGGCCCATAAGTGCCCCCTCCCTGGGTGGAACAGGCAGATACCCTTGGCAGCAGGTCGTTCTGAAGCCTAAATTACTGAACAAAGGCAGTTCCTCCTACAAAGCTTTACAGTGCTCCATCAGATTACTCATCTCTCCAATTGCGAAATAGGATAGGAACTGAACTCAATTTGCATGAGTATTTCAGCAATGTCAGAAATGATCATCCCAAAGATTATAAAATTAACACTGCGTTGGCAGAATGTCCTTTTATAAGGAAAGCATATATAAAAGTGAATTTTGCCAACTCAGTCTGCTTGATGATTTTCATTTGGCCAAATTAATTTAATGGTCTATTAAGAATAGATAAAACTAAGTTAGAAACACACAGCTATACAGAGGTCTTCATTCATATTGACATACAGAGTCTCAATTTCACTATTACAAAGCAAACTATTACTATTATTAGTTTCAGTTATTACTAAGCAAATATCAGTCTTGTATTTATTTTAATATTGTCTCCTAATCGACTTATTGTTTTTGGCTTGCATTCGTGGTCTCTCAAGTGCTAGCTATATGTATTATTTAGTTATCTATTGTATTTACTTACATTTTGTATCTTGAGGAAAATAAAATAAAAAGGGCATTCACCATTAGGACTTTCCCAAATAATACTTATCTGGAAAATAATGTTGCTATAATTGTATATGACCCTGAAAATTACAGTGTACAGAAAGCCATTTAAAATGTTGGTATCATAACAATTCTATATGTGCTAAAATGATCATATGTAATGTACACCTGTAATTAAATTTTGCTTAGAGTTCGTATGTTCAAGATCAAAATGTAGCTACTTAATTATACATATGTGTGTCGTTTTCCCCATTTCCAATTTTTACTAAATGTTGAACTTCTCTTTTAACTAGGTTATTTTAGAGCTGTTCGTCAGGAACCTGTCCACTTTGGAAAAATAGGAGCTGGAACACACAGTACTTATGTTCATTGGTATGAGTGTGGAACTACAATACCTGGAAAATGGTAGATCAAGAAACAAACTGATCTTCCATGCTAAGAGAAAACAGTTTGTCATGATATTACAAACTGAAATCTAGTGAGAATACACCGTAAACTTTCAATAGCATTGGCTGCTTAATTATAAATGTTCAGATTTGCAGTTATGTTGCAGAAAGAAATATCATAAATTGATGTCTTGGGAAGCTGGCTCCCAAATAGTCTCTTATATTATCTACTTATTGTAAAAGGTGTAGTTTATTTTTTTCTATTGTTGTGATATTTTGAGGCACCTTTACTGAAAAACGGATAAGAAAAAATATCTTCTGAAATTGTATTAATGTATATTGCCAATGGTCACATTCTACTTCTTTGCAAACATACTTAAATTATTCTCTCAGTTAATTCCTGGACATTTTTGTCACTTTATTAAAAATCCAGTCCAATTGCAGATTTTATTAAAACTTCAGATAAAACCGACACTCTGATTCAGATTTCTTCAATTAAAATATCATTCAGGAAAAAAGAATCATGTTAATTGAACCCATATCAATAACCTTCTACTATCCTAAATATCTTTAACATTGTGCAAGAGCCCCTCAACGCAATGGAGATTTCAGTTCAATGATACAAATTTTTATTCTGCACTCCCAGTATACACTGGATTGTAGCAACAAACAATTATAAAATGGCATTAAAATTAATTGTATGTCAGAAAGTTACTGGTTTTGATAGTATTTACTGGTATATATATAGGTAATTCTGAAATGGCTGTTCTAGTTTTGTCTCCCACCCGAAATTGAATTAGTTCATGGTAAATACACACATACACACATAATCAATTTACAGGGGAAAAATATATTGCTATGATGAAATAAAGATGCAAAAGCCTCAATGTGTTTTGCTGTTCTTTGAGAAAGAATCTTTCTCAAAAATACTGTGTACTCTGGTAGATATCTGAATACAAAGTTCACATGCCATTTAAAAAGACTATGTAAGTATTTCAAACAGATTTTCCTTCTTTAAGTACATAGCAGACTCAATCATTTTACTTCTTGAAGCTGTTTTGTGGGAAATGTATATATTCAGATAGGCAATGTGCAAATCATATCAAGAATGTAATCAGGCAGTTTTATTTCAGTTAAACATGGAGAAATGTGGCCTAGTGTGTTGTATAGAAGACTGTCAAAGCATATATAAAGTACATGTATTTAAAAAATGTTTTGTTTGATATAAAACTGAAGAGTAATGTGATCTGCTTTATAAAATGGAAAATGAAGACTGTTTTTGAAAATAATTCAGCTGCTCCCTGCATAAAATGCTATGTTTGTATTACTTAAACATTTAAACACTATAAAGAGATGTAAGTTTTAATGTATACAAATGTAAGAAACATAAGGAATATTGGTTTGGTTGTTTACAGAAAATATAAGTACACTGCAGGTACATTGTACTCTTAATAAAATATTTTTAATCATTAGTATTTGATTTATTATTGATATATTCAGCCTACACAAAGCTAAAATTACCTAATTTGAAATGTCAGATTCATTTTTTGAAAAAAAGGTGAGAGTGGGATTATTTTGAAGATAATTACTACGGCCGCCATTTTTTTAAGAGTCCATCAGGCGGCTTTTGTGTCCTTCTGATCATTCTGAAATAATGAAAACAGACATGCGGGACAGTATTGTTTTAAATTATCTGATGACAAATTCAAAATGCATAAAACTCTACTTCAAAAGCTTTTTAAGATATAAACTATATTGAGAGACCCCAAGGGTCATTTGGAAGGGTTTCAAAATTTCACAAGCTTGTCCACCAAAAATTGAAGGGCTTGGCAATTTTTGTATTATATAATGTGCCATTTGTAATTTTTTGCCTAAATATAAAATATAAACATGGAAAGCTGGAGGACTATGTTAATTGTGTGTAGTAGGAGAAACAAACAGATATTGTTCTGTGAATTGTATGTAGTAGAGAGACAGATCACAGAATCTTGGCGTTATCAAGAAAATAGGGGAAGGAATAGGGCAGTCTAGAAATCCAATAAAATAAAATAAATAAATAAATAAAAGTGTCCAAATGATCCTTACAGGAATGCTTATGAGCAGCATTTAAGTTAATTGTTAAGATTCTGAAATTTGTTTATGCCTCGGCAAATTGTCACATCAGGTACGAATAAACATTAATTCATTTTATTTACAACACATCCAAAAATCAATACAATCAATTCAAAAAAAACCGTAGTCTATAAAGGACACCAATTTAGCAACTGCATGTTGTGCTATCTGAAAGTTCGAAACAGTGTCACAATATAGCTAATTTAAGGCATGACTCATGAAGCTGGTTGGTAGCTAAAACTAGGTAAAAGCACCTCTGGCTCTCTGAAATTGGGCTATTAGAATATGTGCATGTTATACATCTTTTACCCAGAACAAATTCCACTGCAAGCCCTGTGATCTATTGGCAACACTCTTATATTACTTAAATTGAGATTTGAAGCTGATAACCAGTTGGGAATTCCACAATATTTTGGCATTAAGTAGGAAAAAAGAAATAATCAGGATATTACTAGCTGTAATAAAATAAACTATATACCCTTGTGAGAATTTTAACATGAAAAAAGGGAGTAATTGCTTTTATGGCTTATTGTGGGGAGATCAGTCAGATCCAATTAGCTTGTTGATTCAATTAAAATCAAGTTGATTCTTTGAAGCAGACACTTGACAAGGCAGAGACAGTATGGACTGGCAACTACTAAGACCAAGGAGCATATATCCTTGAAGAAGTGTGTAATTGACACCAACATGCTGAGTGATTTTGAGCAGCTTCTAGCAGCTTCATTCAATATATTTTCAAACTAGGGATGATAGTTGTGATCCATTTTCAATAGAAAATGTGTGTAATACATGTAATGATATGTAAGAAACACCTTGAGAGACAGGGAACAGATGCTGCCTGAGGAACCATCACATAAGAGAGAATGGTACACCTGCTTAACGGGTGAAGAATGAGATTCAGAAGGGACCTTCCTTATCTGTGAAAGAGACAGATCTGTATTTTTACAGTTACAAAATTTGTTAATGTAGCTTTACAATAAAGCGGAATCTGGTTATGTTCTGGTTATGTTTCCTGTTCTGGTTTACCTGGGAGGGCTGACATGCATAAAGCTTTTCTCAAAAACAGATCAGAAGCTTTGATGTTAAATGTTGGGTGCCTCAGGTTTCCCCATGTTACATCTATTTGTGTCAACTGCATTGGTTACCAGTTTTCTTGCTGATGCAATTCAAAGTGGTGCTTATTACCTAAAGCTTTAATGGCACAGGATTAGGCTATTTGAAGAATTACCTCTCATTTGATGATATCTGCCTGTTCTGCTAGACTGAATAGGCTGAGCGTGTTCCATGTCCCTTCCCTAAAATACTGCCATTTAGTAGGATGTATGAAGCATTCCTTTTCCAAAGCTGTTACTATTTTATGGAACACCCTTCCCCAGGTGTTCCAGCAAGCCTCCACCCTTTTAGTTTTCCAGAAGATCAACCAGATCTGGCTCTTTATCTACACAGTGATGGGGTAGGTGTTGAATACCCTAGGACCGTGATGGCAAACCTATGGCACACGTGTGCCACAAATGGTACGCAGAGCCCTCTCTGCGGGCACACCAGCTGTCACCCCAGCCCAGCTCCACTGCATATATCTGCGCACCTCTTGCCGGCCAGCTGGTCTTCGGGTCTCTGCCATGCATGCATGGGGGCAGGGCACATGCAGGGTTACATGCACGCATATGTGGGGGCGAGGTGCATGCACGGGGAGCGCATGCACAGGGAGGTGAAGGTTGGTGCAGGAGGTTTTCTAGGCCCAAGATGGAATGCAGGGATGCTGCACGAGGCCCTCCTACATCCCATTTTGGGCCTGGAAAGGTTCCTGTACCAACCTGGAAGCCAAAATGGGGCACCGTGTGTGTGTGTATGCACAACAAATGTGCAGAGATGCACATGCATGCATGGGGAGACACGTGCATGCACAGGGCACATGCACAGTGGGCACTCGCATTGCATTTTGGGGGTTCAGGCACACACATGTGCATTTGCACACACATGTTTCCACTTTGGGCACTCGGCACCAAAAAGATTAACCATCATTGCCCTAGGATGATGATGATGAGGAATAAAGTTTTTAGTTTTTTCTTGTTTTCATGCTTTTTGTAGTTGTTATAAGCCTCCCAGAGTTGTAACTCTAATATGAAGGGACATGGAAATATTTTAAATAAATTAATACTAAACAAACTTTCTTAAAACAAGATATATTTAAGCAATTGTTATGGTTCATGGAAAGAAGAGCTGAATTTTAAGCTTCAAAATAGATATGGTGGGGGGAAAAAGAATACAGTACATTGGTGAAGATCATTAGATACATACAAAACTTGGATCTCTCACATGCCAAATCGAAGTGCAAAGAGACAGGCACAAGAGAAATGGAATAATACTGATACTGAAAAGCAGTTCTAGGGTGCAGTGGGGAAAATTTACCAAGGAAGTATGCTGAACTTCTGAGGTATGCTGTAATTGACAAGCATATTCAATGTTGTGAAAATAAACTTTCAAAAATATCTGTTCAATAAAAGATAGCTGCTAAAGACAGTACGAATTTGTAGCATACTTTATAGTTACCATATAGTTTTCTTCCCTCCAATATTTTGGATCATCTAATTTTAAGACTGGTCTCCATTAATTTCATGTGTTTTTATAGAACAGATAAAAACAATATAGGTTTTAATAAACCATTATAGTCTTTGATCCTTGGGCTTGATTTAAAAAAAAAAGAAATATGTTGAGCAGGGACATCTGAATAGAATTTAAGAAAAATGTTGTGTTCATAATGCTCTAAACCAGGAGTGTCAAACTGGTGGCCCATGGGCCAGATGCGTCACGCGCAGGCCACGCCCATCCCAGCTCTGCGAAGGGAAAAAACGTCACGATGTCAAATGACTGCGAGTTTGACACCTGTGGTCTAAACAAAAAACAAACACTCATAAGCCCTTCTGACCAACCCATGATCTTGCCTTACCAGTATTCTGAGGTAATTCACTAAGTGTGCCATGGTAACATCACCTTAACTTACAAATAATAATTAAAATAAGCTATTTATTAGCTAATCAAAATGTTAAGACAACACATAACAACAGCATTCTGTTTCCAGTACAAGAATTTTACTGCTTGCTGAACACTGAGAATCCTAGACTGCTATTAATTATCTGTTATGAAAGGCATTTTAATTTACTGAATTCACTTGAGTTTTTCTGCCAAGGCCTCGGCTATAATCATTACTCAAGTATCTGTCATTTTTACTGATATATGCAAGAAAAAGAAGAAATTTACACAATGTTTACTGCAGCATTTTTCAGCTGCTACAATAACAGGAACTGCTTCAAATGTGTTATGTGAAAAATATTTCAACAAAATCCAGGGAGTTGGAGACTTCGTTTTCTGTAGAAAGATAGAGGTATAACATTTACTAAACAGACTTATCTGCAATGATCAAATAATGATTTGAATGTTTTTATTCAATTGTATTGTGAAGGTTACAATTTATATGTATCTAATTTTTAACAAGTGGATCTAATTTAGTAATTAATTTTATTAGTAAAACCAATTCAAGTAAGTCAGCTAGATTTTCACCTAGCAGTTTAATATGGCAAGCTAGAATGTCATCTGCTTTACATACATTTAGGTAGTGTTTCCAATGGGACAAATATTAAACTAGAAAGCCAATACAATTTAAGCAGGAAACAAATTCATTTGGTCATTTATCCCAGAAAATTAAAGAGCAAAGGTGATACCATACAATATTTTGCCTTTCAATATTTTTTAAATATCAATTAAAGAATCTTCTTGTCTGTACAGGTGGAACAGCGTCAGCAGCTGCTTGGATTTACCTGGGGCTCTTTAACAGCATAGTTTCCTTATCGATAACCAGGACCTGGCTGAGTATAGCCCTGGCCAAATGGAGGACGACTGCGTGCATAAGGATTAGGGCCACTTGGAGGAGGAGTCATAGTAGTTCCAGGAGGTGGGGTGAAACCAGGTCTTGGCTGATAGGTGCTAGGCTGGCTAGCAGCCATTCCAGGTTGTGATGCTGGAGTTACATTATAATTAGCAGATTGGGAGGCCTGAGTTGTATAATTTTGTGGAGCATAAGTGCCTGTTTGATACTGCTGAGGAGGCTGAGCTGGCAGCTGTGGAGCTGGGCCAGGAAAGCCAGGAGCTGGAGCCTGGGAGGGTTGCTGGCTGTAGCCTTGGAACTGCTGTGCTTGTTGAGGAGCAGTCTGTTGGCTGTAGCCTGCTAAGAGATCCAAGGAAAACAACAGACTTAGGTGAAAGTAGAACTTGCTTCTTTATATTAGCATCATTTATTTATATTGAGTTTTACATGAAGTAAAAGACAAATAAAAACAGACAGAAAAGAAAAAAACAAAAAAAGACTCGAATTATAAAATATAACAACTTCCAATCTTCTCTTCCACAGATATTGACAACCTATCACCTCCCTTCCCTTCTATCTCTTCCAGAAATCCCTTCAACCCCATGGTAAATTCCCATCTTTTTCTACTATAAAATCTACAAATTGTTGATTTGTTTTATTCTTTGTTTAGCAAAATGCCCAAAACAGGGAAGTTTCACATTTCTGCCAATTCTAACAGTTTTATGATTCATTCGTCCATTGTGGGAATTTCAATACTCTTCCATCTTTGTGTATGCCATTGTATATAACTGCCATTACCATATACAAAATTAATTTCTCTGTGTGTGTGTGTGTGCGTGCACAAATGTGTATGCATATTCTGAAACAATTTAAGTACAGCTTAAAATTTAAGTATAAAATTTAAGTACAGCTTTTGAAAAAATGAATTCAGCGTTCTACAGCCCTGAATATGTGTGAACATAGTGTTCTGTATGCATAGAGAAACATTTTCACAAAGCTGTATTCTAAAAGTTGATTTGTGTAGGTGAACAAAATACAGGTTTTTTAAATATCCAGCACCATCAAAAGTACAGTTCACACACTTCAACAAAGCGTGTGTGTGTGTGTGTGTGAATTTATAAAACCATTAAAAAAGTGACAAGGTGATAGACAAGGTCAAAATGTATGAATTTGTATTATTTATGCGTAATAAAATTATATAAACAAAATATAGTATATTTCACATATTTTGATATGTACACGATCTCTTTAGAACAAATGCACATTTTAAAGAAATGTGGACCAAATGGGAAACATGTTTTGTTTCAAGCTTGTAACAAAATAGCCCTATTCAAAATGTTCCATACGAGGGGCCAATGATTATTCTCCATCAGAACAAAACCTATAAATGACTTTGAGTGTTTTGTTCCAACCACAAAATACTATTTTGGGAACATATTTTTGTTCTGCACTCATAACACGAACAATAATCCATTAAAAAGTGAGAAGTGCCCGTTTCAACATTGTTTCTAAAACCAGATTGCTGAAAACATCTGAGCTCAAAATGGCCAAGTTTCAAGACAAAAATTTTAGAGCTCAAAATGCTAAGTATCTCCATAACAGGGGTGAAATCCAGCAGGTTCTGATGGGTTCTGGAGAACCAGTAGTGGAAATTTTGAGTAGTTTGGAGAACCGGCAAATGCCACCTCTGGCTGGCCCCAGAGTGGGGTGGTAATGGAGATTTTGCAGTATCCTTCTCCAGGAGTGGGGAGGGAATAGTGATTTTGCAGTATCCTTCCCCTACCATACCCACCAAGCCACGCCCACAGAACCGGTAGTAAAAAAAATTGGATTTCACTACTGCTCCATAAGTATCAGTATGTCTTATGTGTACATGTAGATCCCAGCATGAAATAATCAATACACATCTGAATGCAAAAGATTATCTCCAGATATCATTTTCATACATACAAAAACGTAGATAGGAGTGTATATATTTTTAATTCTATGTGTTCAGTTATATCACAAATAACTTTCAAAGACAAATTCACTGATAATGTGGAAGGGGATGGGAGACTAAGAACTCCATTTATTTCTTGCATAAAACACACCTGAGGCTACTTGCAATGAAACCTCTCCAATGACTGGAATCCTGTTAGCATTAAATACCAGATACATAATCATTATTAAAAACACAGGATCCTTACGAGAAAGCAATGACTAAAATACACTTTGAAGTCAATTTTGAACTCACCTGAATTTGGGCTCAAAATTTACTTTGAAACAATCAAGAGCACAGCTGGACAGTTTTGGTTGAACTAAACTGACCTATAGCTAGTGATGATACTAAGAAGTAAAGACTATAATCTGTAACTTAACCGTATATAAATATTACGCAGAAAACTGAATGGCTTCTCTGTAAGGCATCACAAAACTAATTTCCATGCGCAGAAAGAACTGTTGGTAACTATATTAACAGCTGCTAAAACTCAGGCGGCTTTTATTTTGTGTTTGTAGAAGTTGGGCCTTAGATTTTGTTTTGGCAGATTCATCCTAAACAAAATGTTCAAGGGAAATGTAAGATTCAGATGCAACTTTTCTTCTAGAGGTCATCTGATTTATTGGGCATTTGAAAATATTTGACTAGTTTCATAGTAACTGTAGGGCTCTAGATTTTTTTCTAGAGGCAATCTGCAATCTGGTGGAATGAGCAAGCAAATCGTAAGTATTGGGCATTTTCTACTGATTTTATTTTTTATGTTAAACTCAATTATCATAATAATGCATTCCATTTGTTTTTTCAAACAATTGTACAATATCCCCTTTAAAAACGAGGACACTAAAATATGCATGATATATATCATTATATATAAACTATTAAAGCAATCAGCTCTGAGCAATGGTAGCATTCAGTTGCTACTTAGGAATATATACATTATCACTCCAAAACAGCTCTAAACGTATCTAAAAGTACCTAGAGTTGAAAATAAGAAGAGCTTTAAAAGTATTTGTGCTTTAATAACCCATCCCTGTTTTATTTTTACTTTAAAAACTAAACTACAAAATAGTATTCAAGTAGTTACAAAACTATTTAGCAATGTTGAAGAACCTGCCACCTGCTTACCTTGATATTGTACCCCATATTGTTGCTGAGGTTGAGCTTGTGGCTGTTGAGAAGGATACCCAGCCTGTTGTGGATACTGTTGATACATTTGGCCTACCGATTTAAAATTTAAAAAATTTACAACCTTAGAATATTGCTTGCTTAGCCTTATCTTTCTCATATATTGTTCTCTTAAAATAAGAATTTAAAAACAAATATACAATTAATTTGCAGATAGTTTTCAGCTTATAACTATTTGTGTAGCAATTGTTCAAAGTTACAATGGCACTGCAAAAAGTGACTTACAACTAGTTTTCGCATTTACAACAGTTGCAGCTTCCCATGGTCACATGATCAAAATTTGAGTGCTTGGCAATCAGCATGTATTTATGACGGTTGCAGTGCCCTGGGGACATGTGATTGCCATTTGTGACCTTACCAGACAGGTTCCTCCAAATCTGGGAAGCCTGATTCACTCAACAACTACTTGACTTACTTTACTGTACTCATTCAGTTAGCACCCATGGTAAAGAAGTTCATAAAATTAGATGCAACTCACTTTACAGCCTTGCTTAGCAATAGAAATTCTGGTCCTTATTGTGCTCTTAAATCAAGAACTACTTCTAACTGATTATTTTCTAGGGTCAAAAGTACCATAGCAAGAATGTAGTTTATATTTTCTCTTCCAAACCATTTCCCTACGAGAACATACATATGTATATATATTATCAGAATACAGTTGCCTTTTGGCAGTAAATAAAAATTGATTTAGGGAAGGATAGCGATGCAAAACGCTTTGGGAGAAAACTTTTACTTTATCAACAGGGGAGTACACTTCCTTCTCTCTCAGTCCACAGGACCACTATCACTAACTGCCTGTGGAAAGAATACCTACCAAGAGGAAGATAACAACAATCACAGAAGAGCCTGTATAACACACACTGCTTTGGAAAGGCAAGTTTTGTGTGCATATCTTTAGGTCAGAAATAATATTGGAATTTTCTATCACATGTACCTAATGTCTGTAAAATGAACCAGATATTTAAAAATGATAATATTTCTATTTATTTAGAAAAATTAATTAGTACTTCTAGTAATAGTGCTTCATTTTTAAGCCACTATGCTAAACCTTCAAATAGCCTTTATGCTTTCATTTTAGAGAACTCTTTGTTATGACTCAGCATTAGTGCACCACCTAGTGCTAGGTTAACACAATAAAAGAAAACCCTTTTTAAATCGTACATTATGCATGTTTCCTGTAATTAATTAAAACCGCTATAAACCAGCTGTTCGCATATAAAGCACTTTAGAGTAATATAAAACAACACCCCAATTCCAAGAAACAGAATTACATTTTGACAGTGAAAAAAATGAGGAAGCAGTGACTAAACATAAACATAGCCAGAAGTGAATGTGAACAAATGTGGCTTGAAAACCAAGTCAAAAATATCACAATATATAAATGCTTGAGAGAAATCTAAAGGTGAGGCCCACAGTCACATAAATCAGGGTAGCAAGTTAAACAAAACTGCAGACAGCCAAAAGTGGTGTTGTGACATATGAAAGGGCAAATGTATTCATTTTTCATTGGGAGTAGGATTTTTTTTTTTTTTTTAATTTGATTTATAGGCCGCCCTTCTCCGAAGACTCAGGGCGGCTTACAATGTGCTAAGCAA
>JANHFK010005568.1:0-12032 GCA_036250565.1 Sibynophis collaris | reverse complement strand
ACCTTAGAAAGGATGGAAGGCTGAGTCAACCTTGAGCCTGGTGAGATTCGAGCCTGCAATAATTGCAGGCATCTGGTCTTAAGAGCAGGGTGCTTTAGACCGCTGCGCCACCTCGGCTCGGTAAACATGAATGAACTGCTTACCATCTATTTGACCAGTTTGGGGCTGAGATCCTCCATATGATGGTTGCTGTGGTTGAACACATGGTGGATGGGCTGCAGAGGATGCAGAAGTGATGCTGTCAGGTGTTCCTGAACGTTCCTCCACAGGGGCACTGGGTGGCCCTGAAAAAGAAAATATTTTAAAAAGAAAATAAGGAACAAATAATTCGCTATGCCTTCTAGAATCCAACGTTCTTACTTTCATAATAAATGTGGGATGCAAATAAATAAACAGCATACTCTAAGATAGCTGCAGAACGTTAATACAATTAATTCCCTGGGTCAGAAATGCATAGCTTTCTAGTTAACCTTCGAATGAATGTCTGGATTCCTACTTAAAAAAAGGGTAGGAGCCACAATGAAACCATTGAAATAAAATTCAATTTCACATAATTTTAGTCTCTTTTAAATCAAATTAATTAAATATAGGTAACATTACTTCCTATGCAGCTTTCCCTTCTCTCACTTAGTAATCACTACTCAATGACTACTTTTGGAAGGTTTCTGGAAATCATACCCAGGGTTTTCAGGTCTGGGAATGTGTTTTGTGACATTTTTACCGGAAACCAGCATTTACATCATTTTCAGAAAAAATACTACATCATGAATAATTGGTTTGCTTAACAAACATGGCATCTGCTTAACAATTGTGATGTTCACTTAACGATTGCCATAAGAAAAGTTATAAAATTGGGAACATAATACATATTTCACTACTTACAGAAATCTTATTTTAAATAATGTTACAAATAATATCTCCAAAACTATGCAAATACACTATTAGATTCCAAATTAGCAATTTCTGTACAGCTAAGGCAGTACCATTGTATGCTCTAAACCACATTTTAAAATTCATTTTAAGTGCTGCCATGTTATATCTAATTTAAAATGCTGCCATCTGCTGTTTGCTTATATTAGTTTTTGAAACTCAAATAGTAGTATTACTAACTTGATACTGACCAAAGAAATTTTTTCAGCTGATTTGACCATTAGCTTAGCCAAAAATAACTATGATGAGTTTCACAATTATTCAGAGTACTACCAACTTCAACTGATATTAACTTCCTACAATGTACCATATAATGCTGAATTAATTACTGTTACAGACAGATTCTGGAGTGCATCCAAAGGAGCAGATTCTAAACTTCATCATATTCAGATATTAATCATACTAAAAGATTTAACTGGTATTGAAGTTAACCGGAACTTATTTTTAACAGTCTATTCCAAGCTAATTAAGTTGAATCCGATCCACTTCACAGCACACAGCGAACAGCTATGAATCCAATCCATTAAATCAATGTTGTAGCTTCATTTTTCCACTAAACATCAGGGATATTTCTGCAACAAGTAGTCATGTGTATCTACTATGCAGTAGCAATTATCTGTCATTTCAAAAACACTGTGCTAATAGTTAGCATGCAAAAAAAAAATTAAGATGGGATTTTTCTCTACAGACTGAATTTTTATTCCTTATTGTGTTTTATTTAAACTATTAATCTTCAGGTGATTAATATATTGTCACTGTTGCTGTTCAGAAATTTAGTATACATATAGTCCCAATATACAGACTTCACAGATTTTGAAAGTCACATTTATGCAAACCAAGGTAATCCCTGAGTATGTTATTAATAGCTGTTATGAACTGATTGTGACTGCCTACTAAAATATCACTTTCCATTGCTTAAAATTCAATCAGTGTGAACAGATAAATGCTTAAATCTGCACAGGACTAGTTATGCCCCTAGTAAACTAATACAGTAATAAATTGTCAGCCAAGTCAGTCATTATTGCATTTATATCTCAAGTTTTCACTGAAATATCAAGATTTCTTATACTCTAGTAATCTCAGTTTTATCTCAACAACTATCTCCTGATGTGATTTAGACTGAGAGAGAATAATGGACCCAAAATCATGCAGTAAGTAAGTTGGGAACTTGAACCTGGTTGCCTCCAGTTTAAGTGCAACCATTGATCACAAGTAGTCCTCAACTTATGACCACAACTGAATCCAAAATTTCTGTTGCTAAGTGAGGCAGCTATTAAGTTTTGTCTCATTTTACCATCTTTCTTGTCAGAATTGTTAAGTGAATCACAAATAGTAACATGGTTGTTAAGTGAATCTGGCGTCCCCCTTGACTTTTCTTGTCAGGAGGTTGCAAAAGATGATCACATGATCCCAGGACACAGCAACTGTCATAAATACAGGCCAGTTGCCAAGCATCTAAATTTTGATCACGTGATCATGGGGATGCTGTAACATTTGTTAAGTGTGAAAATTAGTCATAAATCACTTTTTTCAGTGCCACTGTAACTTTGAACAGTCACTAAATGAATGGTGGTTAAGTTGAGGACTATCTACATGATGTATACTGGTGGTCTATTTAAGAGATATAGACTTCTATTGAATTCAAGTTGGAAAGAAGTATATTATATAAAAGACACTAAAGGGGGGGGGGAAAGAAAGAGAATAAGGAGCTTGAGTTCCATTGGGGGAGTAAAAATTAATGCAAAAATTTGACATCTGAAATTCCTTCAGGTACAAGTTGTCATCACTTAACAACCACAATTAGGATGGAATCTTGGTTAAGCAAGATGTCACGTGACTACTGCGCTCAGCGACCCCGATTCCAGCACTCCCGGTTGCAGTTGTTAAGCCAACGCACCCAGCTAAAATCCTTATCTCCCTTTGTCTTTGTGGCTTCTCTCCCTATCAGGGAGTCCTCTTGACAAGTGGTAGTAGCTTCAACCTTCCTTGTGAGCTTCCCTATTGGCTTTCTGAGGAAGCCAGTAGAGGGGATTATAAAAAGGTGATCACATGATGCTTGGCAATGTAAGCAGGTAGGCAAGCCCCCAGGCTGCAAACACCTGGGTGTGTGTGTGTGCATGTGTGAGAGTGAGGAGGGGAGGGAGGGGGAGACAGGCTGGGTGTTTTGTGATGGTCAGAAGTACTGTACAGGCTGTAAAGCACTCTTTTCAAGGCTGTTGTTCATCAACTTAATGGTTGTTTAGCGCCTGGCCCTTAAGTGAAGACTACCAGTACCATCTATAAAATTGCTATATGCCTGGCCAATTCTGAAAGGGCAAACTTCAGCAACAGTTTCAATAAAATATATATTCTTACCCGACACCTGATCATCTGTCAGCCCAAATGCTGACAAGACATTTTTGTTGATTTCATCTTGATTTTTTAATGGATCAAAAGCAGACATACTTGCTGCTATAACTTGAGTAGACGGCTTGACAGTTGAATTGGCACTAGTAGGCTTGTCTTCCCTACCCTCTGCAACATCTGCAACAGAGATGGAAATTTTCAGAAGCCTGAAATTACGGTAGCATTTAACACTGTTAGGTAACAAGCCTAAATTCTACAGACTTAAAGCAATTACAGCAATGCACAAAAAGTTGCAAGGTCAAAACTCCATCCCAAAATATTTCAATTGGACCTTATCAGAAATGATTCTATGTTGGGAAAAGCATTTAGTCTTCACTTAAAACACATAATTCAAACCAATTTTGCAGTCAGAATACTTCTGTTAAGAAAGGAAAGGCCACTTGATGTAGTGTTTAATGGGCTGGCTTAAAATCCAGAAGATTGTGTCTTCTAGTTCCACCTCAGGCACAAAAGCCACTTAGGTGATCTTGGCCATTTATTATCCTGCAGTCCAACCTACCTCACAGGGCTGTTGTAAGAATAGGAAGAGGCATATATGCTTGCCACCTTAAGTTACTTATTAAAAAAATCATAAAGGCACCATAAAATAAAACTAAATGGATGAGAGTATTATAGGTTGCATTGGAAGAGTTTATGGGGCTGTGTTTTTCTGTTTTCTTTTTACTCTGTTATTGCTTTGTTATGATTATGAGGGACTCAGAGCTCTCATTTTAAGATGGGCAGTCATATAAATATTTTAAATAAACTAAGTGGCAAATGAGGCTGGAACAGGATGTTTATGGAACAAAGCATTTCCACCCTAGAATGCTTGCACATTTCTAGGCAAATATAGCTTATGAGAAGGGGCATCCACATCAATCCATTTTTAAGTAACAATTATCAACTTACCATTTTCAGGCAGACTAGTAGAAAGTCCTGGCTCAGCAGGAGGTTCTAAGCAATCCAATAAACGATTCACTTTGTTGCGAAGCTCTATCAGTTCTCGGCGAAGGTATTTTACCTGATTTGATTCTAGCGGTCTTGGCTGCCCATTAACTATAAAACAAATACTACACTAGTAAGTTTTCACAAGATAAGACAAAATAGTCTTAAGATCTTATAACTTGTACATAACATGTTTTAACTTCTTCAGAACAAATTATATGTACCATATATGCTCTGAACAGTTACATGATTTCTTGAGAATGAAGGGAAATTTATTACCAAGCAAAATTGAAAAAGGAAGTATTCAAGCAACTTTTAACAATATTTTTACTTACCAAACAGTGTCAGTTTCAGGATTCTACTGCACTGAATTGCAAAGGAAAGATCTGAACTATCAAAGATTGTTATAAGATCTCCATCTGTTAATTAAGGAGAATGAGGATCAGATACAACTTCCAAAAAAATCCCTCACATATCACTGTTGCAGTTGTCCAAACGTGAGATGACTATGTCTTATAGTGCAGGGATGTTACCAAGACATTAAGCATATGTAGCACTGATGGAAAAATTAGCACTAAATGTTCAAGTGGAACTAATTAAAGATATTCATAGCAAACTTTGCTAATAGGTACCTTGGGTATAATACTTAAGGCTGTGCTGTAACCATAATGCTCCAAGATGCAATTATTGCCAGTCAATAACTAACAAGTGCACTAAGCTTATCCAAGGTGCAACAATTACAAAATACAACCACTCAGTTTATGCCATTTAACTGAGCTGTGCCTGGGTTGAAAATAATTTGAAAGAAGTATTTGGGCTCTAGTACAAGCGGAATATCTCTCTGCCATTTATTGAAGTATATAGTTTTTCAGGCTTCTATGTAAATTCTGAAAAAGGATATAGCTATTCTAATAATCACGATAAATGCAATGCTTTAATTATTCCATGGAAACAGCTGATTTTTTCAAATACATGAAAATCTATAAACAAAGGTGCCTGTTTTAATTACTAAAAATACTTCATTTACAAGAGTTGTAAAGCACTTCTGAATCATTTATGAAATGTGTAAGCTCTATTCATGTTCCAACAAAAACCAGAAAATATTTGTTTTTTCTCTGGTCACAGTGTTAAATAAAAGAGTCTGGATAATATATACCTGAGAAGTACTATTTGAGGCTTTCAATTCAGATTAAAAATTATGAAAACTGCATACATATGTCAGAATTTATATTTACTGCATTAACTATTGTCTCTTCAGGGATTCACGTAATATCACTCTCTGCTAATTGTAGCAAGGTAGGACTTTATAAATCTCCAATTGATAATGCTGTAAGTGTCTTCATCACTGCCCAAAAGATTTCTCAAGGACAGGTTATATTTCCAAGCTGTTTCTTTCATCCACCTGTCTCTTCAATACAAGTTCACTCCACTGGATAAATTTCATATTATAAATACTTTCCTATGTCACTAGTTCCTAAATCCTAATCCTGCATTCTTCATACTTTACTATAAGTTACCCCACACTTGCATCATTTTAAGGCAAATGGCCATTTTAGACTGGTTTCAAACATGTGGCCAATGACCCAACACAGAAAATAAAACAAAGGAAGAAATATATATACAAGTATTATTGTTCAAAACATTACTTCTTATAGAAAATCTGTACCATCATATAGTAACTATACAATTTAAGATTCAATGTAACTAAGAAACAACTAATTACACTATTGATCTGTTTTGTAACTTTATAGCTTTACATGCACTAGAAAAAATGTGTTTACATAGCAAAAGATGAAGACTTCCATTAGTTTTTCATTATTATACAACATTAGAAAATGGAAGGTAAAAAAATCCTACCTTCATCCTTATATTTTATTGTAACTTCATCGTTGCTCAGCAATTTTCCCCTGAAAACTCTCTGCATCATTAGCACCAACTCATCATAGGTGATATCCTCATTGTGAATTGGAATTCTTCTAATATCATCACCCAGCTGAGCTTTAATTATAAGCTTTCCGCTCAAATCCAGTTGGCCGTTCATAGTTACTACAGATCTTCTTACAGAAATATAAAAATGGATTAGTAACATAAATATCTATCAATTTAACTTATGATTTGATTTATATCCCGCCCTTCTCCGAAGACTCAGGGCGGCTTACAAGGTGCTAGGCAATAGCCTTCATCCTTTTGTATTTATACAAAGTCAGCTTATTGCCCCCCATAAACTGGGTCCTCAATTTACCTACCTTAGAAAGGATGGAAGGCTGAGTCAACCTGTAACTAAAATACAAAGTAGACTCATGGTAGGGAGAAAGAACTAAAGTCTCTCTCTCCTCTCCCCACCCCTGCTCTGTGTGTGTATGTTTATATATGTGTTTAAATAAATGGCAGGACATTACTAATAGGAATATCTCATGCCCTGGTGTTTCAGTAGCTTTGTAAAACTCTGAAGGAAAGTTATATTCCTTTCAAAGTGAACCAAAATGAATTTGTGATTTAAATTTTAAAGAATTGTCATCCTTAAAAATACTCCTCTATTTGGTATGCTAGGAAATAAATAAATATTTTAAAACATAATTTTGAAAATGTAGACACAGGAAAAAGTGTGAAATTATAAGGGACAATTGCAGATTTGTTCACCATAAACAGTATAGCACAGTACATTATTGACTACAAGAGTGACACAGGCACCAAGATATCCATTGTCAGCATTTAAACTTCCCATTAAAAAAATAATTTAAAAACATTAAGAAATGTCATGGGGACATTCTTATTTTGCAAGATTTCTGGAGTCATAACGTGAAATCTCACAATTTTTCTGTTGATTCTCATGAAGAATTAAGAGATTTGGGATGGTTTATTTTTGAGGGGCTGATGAAAACAATGTTTCAATTACTTTAGATAAAATCGGCTATTTTAAAGAGTTAGAGCTCAATTTATAAATGACATTTCATCATAATAAAAAAGAGGAATCTAACTTCACGTTACTTTATACTTTGATAAATCCCATAAAAATATCAAAGGTGTAAATTACCTGTTTTGCACTGGTTCCCAAAAGAATAATGATTTTTACTTTCAGCTGGATGTCAAATGCCCCGCCATGCAGTGCTGATTAGCAAAATAGGCAGTAGTGCACAATATCTGCAAAGAACATTAAGTTAGGTTTTGTTATCATCTCTCAAGAGACCAATATCATTCATAAGCAAGTCTACATATAAATGTTTACATTCTCAAGATATAACCCTGAAACTACACCGATTTCACTAATCCTCAACTTGTATTATTGCGTTTAACAAAATATCCTGCTTTTAAGTATACCATTAAGAATAAATTAGGACTGTAAGTCATATAACTCAGTTACTATTTTATATTTCATCAAGCCAAGGTAGAAGGCAGTTTAGAAAGAACAGATCAGGTTACTTGGTGGCCATTACTTGGTTATGCATAGTTCAAAACTACAAAACATTCAGTTCTATAATTCTAGAGTCAAAAACTGAATCTTGCTAGGAGGATTAATGGTTGGAAAGAGTCCCTGCAAATGAACATCTAAACGGTTATAATCCCTGTAGTTTACATTGTTCCCAGGTAAAACACGTTTTAATATTTAATATTATCACTCAATTGTCAAAAACACAAGATGATTTTTATAAATTTCAGTTTATCAATTCAAAACCATATTCAAATAACATGTGTAACAGCATATTGACAGCCCCCTCCCAAAGCAGACAGACTAACATTCCCTAACTCTCCATTGTATGTACAGTATTTATTTCCCTCTAGTACTAATAAGTCCAGACATATGAATAAAATTCTGAATGAATTTTGCCAATGTTGGAGGACAGGAAAGGATAATACAGAGGATCTCATTCAGCAGATTACAGTATGAGGAACAATAAATCCAAAAGCTGTTGAATATATTGCATTGCATTATCTTGATTTAGTGTTTGATTAAATAGTATTATAGACACTGGGGGAAGGAGGGAGGGATGGAGAGGGAGAGAGAAAGCATATGATTACCATTTATTTATTAAGAAAATTTATTTGGTTGTCCAACTCACTCTCAGTGACTCCAGGTGGTTTACAAAGATAAAACCCAGTACACAAACAATAAACTTCCAGTCCCCTTAGCGATAACAATCAGATCAGCTGTTTGATGGGCTCAATGCATTACAAAATAAATATTGTAAAATGCAGTGGCAAGCATAACCCAGCAAAATTGTTTGATGCAAACAAAAGACTATCATCTGCTGAATAATAAGCTTAAATCCAATTGAGAATTTTAATGAAATCTTTATTAGTTAATATACATATTTTAAGTTGCAGCAAGAACTGTGATGCAATGTTACAGCCCCAAGAACATAATTTCTGACTTTATGTATCGGAGAAATAGAAATCTTTCAGATATTCAGGAATCATTTCCTACTTGGGATCTAATCTTCTCAATAATTTGTACATAAAATACAGTTAACCTATAAAATGTATAAGTTCTTTGTCATGACAAAACACCAATTTATTCTAACTCTTGTCATATTTTTTAAAGATCCAAATGTAAACAACATTTTGAAATAAAGTTCCCCCAAATTTATTTTTAAAATACTATATTTGTTTACTGACTACAGATTCTTCTACATTTCGTCTGTTTTTATCTTTTTGTTTGTAATCTAACAATTATATTGTACAACAGGAAAGTATAAATGAGTTAATCTATAATGGCATACAGTAATTTTAAAAACCAATATCCATCCCAGAATCATCACTAAAAGATGTTCCGTAAGAATCCTACCAATATTTAAGATGCCATAAAACTTCCTATCTTTCTTTGTTGTATCAAATTAACTAATGCTCTGAAACCTTTTATTACAGCTCTAAATGTCATCCTTTGAGTTTAATTTGTAATCAAAAGACAGCCAAAATTTTACTAATGAATTTGTTGTGGATATATATGAAGCTTCCAGTGCAATTTTCATTAAAGGCAGATAATTTGGGAATACATGTTGGCCTAAAACCCTATATTCACTTATCTAAGAAAAAGTCTCATTGAAATCAGCAATTGTATATTTCCAGAGATGTAAGACTTGTACTGTACATATGTTAAGGAATTATAGGTAGTCCTCAACCTATTTCATTTGTTAAGCTAGGCAGTTGTTAAGTGAATTGTGCCTAATTTTATGACCTTTTTTTGCCAGAGCTGCTAAGCAAATCACTGCAATTGTCATGTGGTAAAGGTGGTCATTAAGCAAATCTGGGTTTTCCTACTGATTTTGCTTGACCTTGCTGGAAAGATCATAAAAGGTGATCACGTGACCCCTTCCAGGATGCTGCATGCTCTGTTTGCAGTTCTCACTCTGGTCCACCACTTAGAGGGTGCCACCCTCATTTCTGATTGGTTACTGTTTGACAGCCCAGTATAAAAAAAGCGGGCTCGCTTGAACTCAACTTGCCGACAGCTTAGCAGGCACTGTGTTAGCTGCCACATCGGCAACCATTGTTAACAATAAAGCCTGTTAGCTTTATCTTTTCTGTCTTGCCGCCATTCGTAGACCCATCGTTCTCAGTACAGAACACTGCAACCATTGTAAATACATGTTAATTGACAAGTGTCTGAATTTTGATCATGTAACCATGGTGATGCTATGTTGGTTATAAGTATGAGGACTGGTAGTAAATCACATTTTTCATTATTCATATAACTTTTAACAGTCACTAAATGAATGGTTGTAAGTCAAGGACTACCTGTAATTATAGCTTTACAGTCCTGTATGCTTTACAGCAGTGGTTCCCAAAGTGGGCGGTATTGCCCCCTGGGGGCGGTGGGATGCCTTAGGGGGGCGCTAAGAGGCCAGGGGAGCAGCAGGGGGGCGGCAGAGGGGCGCTAAGAGGCAAGTGGGCAAAGTCAATGCGGAAGCCAGATTCACTTAACACCCAGGTTACTAACTTAATAACTGCAGTGATTTACTTAACAACTGTGCCAAGAAAAGTTGTAAAATGGGGCAAATTTCACTTAAAAACTGCTTCCCTTAGCAACAGAAACCGTGACCACCAGGCCACGCCCTCAGAACCGGTAGGGAAAATATTTAGATTTTACGCCAGGGGTGGGGGTAGGGGCACTGAGGATGAGTTTGTAGCACCAGGGGGGCAGTGGACTGAAAAAGTTTGGGAACCACTGATATATACAATACAGAAATGTCGCCATGCCACAGCTCAGTAATATTAATTTGTTCTCAAATTAAGTTTAATATGTACATATCTAAGAATTCCTGTTAATATGTAATGCTTTAGATATTAATTCCATTATTTGATTATCATAGCCTATATTTTATATATAGAAACATCAAAACAATAACTGAGGATTATTTCACTAAATACTGTATTCAAGTTAATTTATCACTACTATGATCAGTAAGAAACCATGGCTAAGGGCTACCTTGAAATATCATTCCCAAGCAGAAATAGTAAATGTAGTCTGACATATAGAGCAAACTTTCAACCTAATAAGTTGCACATACTGATTTTTTATCATTCAAATGTGCTTGAGGGTGGGGGAGAAAAACACATTATTTACAGCTATTGACACAGATTATACTTCAGTGTATTTTGTGGATGTGTTGATGCATGAGTGGAAAGAAATTGAATTCCTAATTCTAGCAGAGGCATCTGAATTGATTAATTTGCCCCTCCCATGCCTTCACTGTTTGAGCAGTAGAACAATTCAACCATAATAGACAATAAGCAGAGATGCGTAAGCAGCTGTGAATAGAAAACGATGAATGAAATGCATGACGTTAGAGAACTATGAATTGGGGAGTTTACTGCATGAATTGAAGTCTAAAGTAATCTGCCCCTCTGCCTTGAGCTGAGCATTGCAAAGCAAACTAGAAAGATGCGATAAAAGGGGGGGGGAAATGGTCTCTGACACATTTACAGAAACTGATGGCCTGTCACCTAGACGCTGATGAGTATTTTCACTGGATAAAAATGGCAAGCAACAGTCTAAAAATAGACTAGTGTGCTGCAGACCTGTCTGGCTTGGCTACACTACCAGAATACCAATGTAATTTCTTGCCAGTACGCTTGTCCCATATTTGAACAGTGAAGGTGAGAGGAAAAAAGGTGATTGTATCCTGTTGTTTGCCAGAATTTGAAAGAATATACAATACATTAGGTGTGTGTCTAGTTTACATTTTGCAAGAGAAAGAAAATAAAAATATAACAACAACAAAAAGTGCCTTTCGATATGCAAGGAACACAAAAAAAGTCAAGGAAATGGTTGTTCCACTCATGGGCAAAGATGGTGAGAAGATAACGGGCAGCAGGGTAAAAGTAGAACTACCTAATACTTTCTTTGCCTTTCTTTGCCTTCATGCAAAAGGAAACAAAAAAATGTCCACCCTACCAAAAGCAGCAGCAGCGTGGGAGAAAGAATAGGAATGCAGGTCAAGATAGGCAACAAATTGGAGATGACTTCCGGTTTTTGCTGGTGGCGGTCGCACGGGACACTTCCTCGTCCCGGTGACCGTTTAACGATCGCTCTGGTGGGCTCCATAGGGGGCACAGGCAGCCTGATTTAGGGCTGCCTGCTGAAGGGACGGCGGTCGTCTGGGGGTCACCGGCTTAACGTCCTAGGAGCCGGAGGATCTGGCGGGGCATAGCCGGAAGGCTTTTGCCCCATCCGCTGGTGTTTATTTATTTATTTAATTAATTAAATTTCTAGACCGCCCTTCTCCTTTGCAGGACTCAGGGCGGTTTCCAGTTAAAGTTTAAAAAACATGAAA
>JANHFK010005565.1:286259-299434 GCA_036250565.1 Sibynophis collaris | reverse complement strand
TGTTTTTTAATACTGACTGTAAACCGCCCTGAGTCCTGCGAAGGAGAAGGGCGGTCTATAAATTTAATAAAATTAAATTAAATTAAATTTTCCACACTTACAACTGTTTCAGCATCCCCATGGTCATATGATTAGGATTCAAATGCTTGATAACTGACTCATGTTTATGATGGGTCCATTATTCCGGGATCATGTGATCCCCTTTTTCAACCTTCTGACAAGCAAAGTCAATGGGGAAGCCAGATTCACGTAACAAACTTGTCACTAACTTAATAACTGCCGTGTTTCAGTTAACAACTGAAGTAAGAAAGGTCATAAAACAGGGCAAAACTCATTTCACAAATGTCTCACTTAACAACAGAAATTTTGAGCTCGGTTCTGATCATAAGTTGAGCACTACCTGTGTAGTGGTTCTTAAACTTTTTGACTAAATTCCCCTCATCTCCATCTTGTATAATGTCATTTCTCTCTCCGTATCCTCATCTCTCCCTCTCCCTTCCCTCTTTTCCTCTCTCTCCATTTCTCTCTCTCTTTCCGTTTTAAACATATTCACCCACCAACAACCACCCACCATTTATTTTACATAAACATCTCCACAGTGGCAACCCTATATTGAATCCTTGATTTGCAAACAATCTATTACAAATTGCTCCACTACTCCCAGAATATACCCAAATGAACCTGTTTCCACCTTGCAAAGGGCCTCTTAACATATTATACTACTTAATATGTTTCTGCAAATCTGCCCTTCTGTATCAATTTATTTCTATGTTTTCCCATTTCCAAGTCAGACAACTGCTATTTGTATGCCTATTATATAAATAAAAAAATTATATACTACCATAGTAACATTTCTCTCTTCTTCTTTTTGTCCCTTTAAATAGTTATATTGCAAACCAGCGGGGTTTAGAAAGCATAAATGAAATAGATGTTGGACTGTACACTGGATTGAGAAATTTGTAAGTATATATTTTAATTATGTATATTTAGTATTATAAATGACATATTTTGTGTAAGCTTTATAGTGTAATGTATTGAGGTTTTACATGGGCCATTGTCTTCATTTATTTCATTTAAAAGTAGCAAGTCAACTCTGTATATTTGTGGATGTAATTCATGAAGCTGAGTATAATAAGTAATTATAGCAAATAGAAAATTTTATCACATGCATCACAGATTTTTGAATTGGGAAATAAAATAATGATTCTTGAACTACAACTTATTCTGAAATTCCTTGAGCTACATGCTATACTTTCCATAAATAAATGGATGGATGATAATTGTAACTTATGTTTGTGTATTTTTACAGAACTGTGGTGGACTCAGGCTTGAAGTTTGTCTCACGCCAAGCTTTCCTGAAAAATATTAACCTACAGTACATGTAAGTGAAAACCCACTTTATGACTTTAGAACAAGTATGATAATTTAATTACCAGTCGGGACTTAAAATATTGTCTTCCATACTATATTGCTGGATTCAGATTGCGGCTGGTTGCCACTTGATAGAATATATCACTGATGTTGTTCAGTCGCTAAGTCGTGTCCAACTTTTCCTGACCCCCATGGACCACCTATCACTATATACAAGAGCAAAAAGAATCTGGAAAAAGACAAATATGATGTTTCCCCTATATTAGGTGCAAAGGATTTTAAAATTTTAATTTAATTTAATTTATTAAATTTTTAGACCGCCCTTCTCCTTTGCAGGACTCAGGGCAATAACTTCTTGGTTATCAGTGATTGCCAATCAGTACGCATCCTCCCCCCAAACAGTATAATACAGTATACCCAGGCACCTCTCCTTCCATATATTTTTCCTATATAGATATACACACTCATTTACAAATATATTGTGCCCATTGCAATGATACTGGGTATAATCCACTTTTAGTTGTTAGGGAATGCAAGATGAAGGATGTATGGGAATTCCAGAAGCTCATGTCTTCATATGGACCTCTGACTGACCACTATAAAAAGATTAAGTTGACTAGAAGGCCCTTTGAACTAATCCAACAACTCTCTTCTTGCTAATTATCTATCTGTCTCCTGACCCAAATTCCTCCTCCCATTTGAGAGTATTATAAATTGCTAGAGCTGCACATGGCAGCCAATCAATACATACTCATTTTCCTTTTCTGTTGTTCAAATGACATTTTCTGCAAAATGGTTAGACAGTTTGCTGCCAAACAGATGGCAGCGGACTGTCCAAGTTTAGTATTAGAAGGAATGATGACTGGAAAATATCCAGCTATTTTTGGATACATATTGGAATGTTGTTTTAAATAAAGATGTGATTTACTGATCTTGTTCTTTAATGTAAGTAATTTCCACTGTCAGATAATAGCAAAGGCTAAAGATCTTACATAAGTGACTTTAAAAGTTCTATCTTTAGGGACGAATAGGTACTAAGGAACTATGTGCTGATTCATTTACAAAATTCACTTCTATAGAAATATCTCATCCATTAGAAAAGAGGAGGATATTGGATGAGTAGAGAGGAAAGCAAAGGATGGAAGAAATGTTGTTTTGACTATCAGCTATCCAAGATTATTGTCACAGTGTGCAAGCTATTCCACTGGCTACTGGAGGCTATATTTATAGCTATATATGTGTGTATGTATATAGCGATAATGTACACTAATAATTTCCCTGTGTCTTCTCTTAACAAGAATTTGGCATGTTTGTGATTTAGAAACTTTCTTTTTTTACAAAATAAACATAAGACATAAATTATATGAACTTCCAGGGTGTTTTTTTTAAAAAAAGGCTTTAATCAACTTATATCAGATCTATTTAATTCCATTTAAAATCCCTTTAAAACAGATATGCTACAATAAAAATAATTCAAATATATATATACTAATATAGATATATCCACCAACATCAGTAGTGTCAAATTCTAAAGAATTTTAAATAAAATATTTTTACAAACATATTTGCCTTTCCCCCTGTTATCCAGGTACAATTTATGTAGACAAAATGGCTGTTTTTAGCTGATGTATGATTATAAAAATCACTAATATTATAAACAAAGTAAATTAAATATTCCATAAACACTACCTAAATGTAAACTGTAGTATCAGAGCAATATCTAATGACAAAATCTGAAAATCTTTCCAGTATTTTCAAAAAAAGATCACTGCATCTTGCTATATATTTTTCTATTGTGCAGACATAATAAAGAATATTTTCTATTACTTTTGTTACTTATGGATAGGCTGGCCCATATCATAAGAGGAAAGGGTCACCAAGACATTTTATTGACATTTCCTTGGTCTGCTTTGGTGTTACAATATTAAGATAAGATAAATATATGTCCTAGAGCAGGGATGTCAAACTCAATTTCATGGAAGGCCGCATCAGGGTTGTGTTTGACCTTGGTGGGCTGGGGTGTGTGGCCAGGGTGGGCTCCATTTTTGGCCCTGACTGCCTCCTGCAACCCTCTGCCAGTGAAAATGGAATTCCGTTTTCGCTGGCAGAGGAAGTACGGGCCAGTCCTTCACTGTGGATCTAAGTACTGCGGACTGGATCTGGCCCATGGGCCTTCAGTTTGACACCCCTAACCTAGAAGGAATAATAAAATTTCTGTTTGTGGAAGAAAAAGGATAATGACAAGAAGGAAAAAGTTTTCTGATAAGAAACAAGGTTGTATATAGAGGAGAATACTGGGTAAGGTCACCTTTAGCCAATGCAGCTGTAGGTGTAGCTTTAGACTAACCTTACTGTCCATATCAGTTGAACAATCAATTCACACGAGAGATGTATCATGCCAAAACATGTCATTATAGCTTTGCCATAAGCATTTCACTACAAATTGATGATCTCACTACAAATATGCTATGTTCACCAATAATTGAGCTGAGAATTCTGCAACTTGTAGTCAAAAACATCTGGCTGCCACTAGAGTGGTAAAGGTTAAGAAACACTTTAAGCATTTTAATCTCTTCTTAAGATGTAAAACAAAGAGAAGCTTTTATTTTTGTTTTCAGCTAACAATGTTGCTCGTAACATGGAATCCTAGAAACATTGGCTAATTTTCAGTATAGTTTAATGTAGGAATGGGCAATTCATTGGCTCTATATATTCCCCAAACGTCTTTTTCTTGTAATCCACAATGATTACTTTGCTGAAATTTGGTGGCAAATCAACAAATGTATTGCTTCCAATTGTTTTCCAGAAGAATTAAAGAAGAAAAAGATGTTTTAGAATAGATAGACTTTAAGGAAGTAAAATGTACATACACACAAACCCTTATAAAACACCTATCTAAAAAAAACCAACAACCCTATTCTCCTGCTCCATTCATGTGGCATTATTATGTCATGGATATGTTCAGAAATATTTCTACCAGGGACATAGTGGCAAAGCTGCACTTTGTTACTACACTTTTTAGTATGTATGTATTTATTGGATATTTGACATCTTCCATAATTGGCCCTGGTCTAAAACAGAATGCAGGAAACTACTGTTGTATACTTAGAGTAGGTGAATCTGGATTGAAAAAAATTCAGACAAACACCACTTGGCAACATTTCTGATTTTTATTGTGGCAGGGAGCTTATATCTTATTCAGTGAGAATATATATCCTATGCAAAATAAAAAGAAAGGTGCTGCTGGTCTGGAAATCTTTATATTTTGTCCAATTTAAATATTCTTTAGTAAAGGAATGCCTTCCACAGTGTATGCGATTATGTGAATATAGTCAAGAGCATGTTCTGACCAGTTCTGGAGAACTGGTTGCGGAAATTTTGAGTACTTCGGAGAACCGGTAAATACCACCTCTGACTGGCCCCGCCCCCATCTATTGTCTGCCTCCCGAGTCTCAGCTGATCGGGAGGAAATAGGAATTTTGCAGTAACCTTCCCCTGGAGAGGGGGAGGGAATGGAGATTTTACAGTATCCTTCCCCTAGAGTGGGGTGGGAATGGATATTTTATAGTAATCTTCCCCAGCCACGCCTATGGAACTGGTAAATTTTTTTGAATCTCACCACTGGTCAAGAGCAAGAATGCATTTGATTTTCATTGTAATGGAAGATGCTAAAGTGTATTGCAATATAATACAGTAAATACTTAATTGAACTGAAAGGCTTAATGATTTCATGTTGCCATTTTTCCATGATGTTTGCTGTGAACACATAGTTTAAAAAAGTATTTCTAAAAAGTCTGCTATGGAGTTGTTTGGGATATAGTCAGAGTTTGGAAAAGTAAAATCTTTGATGTAGGATCAAAGACGATATGGTAAACATCTATTTTGCTTATGAATAAATTGAGCGTTTAGTCAACATCTGAGAACAACTTTGGAGTAAAACTTAATCCAGTGTTTCTTTTCCTTCACTTGAACTGAACTGTTTTAAGGTACATGTTGCAATCAGTGTTTATCTGTGCCCAGTCTTGATGTCAAGCTAGGATACAATCTGTATCAGTTTTGGAGATCATCGGCAGGAGTTGTTTGACAGAGTTTAACTTCCTGGGATGTGTCTCTCAAAACTCTCTTGTTTCCTCATTTTAATCATGTCACTGTTTCTTTACAGTAACTTCTCCAGAAATAAGCTTTCAAGTTTGTCCAGGAAGACTTTCCGCCATCTGAATTTGACAGATCTGTAAGTAATTGCTTTTCTGAAAAATCAAGTTTGTTGTTATAATGAATATTATTAGCATTATTACCAGGCACAGTATTTTAGTATTTAGATTCCAGCAAGAAAACGTTTACAGTTTATATTTCTAGGAAAAAATAAATTTTGTTTTACAGTACAGTGTGTTTTTAATATGTGTGTTGGGTGTATGTGTGTATTTAACATATGGGACACAGTCCAGGGAACATATAGTTGAGGGCCTCTTGTGGCTACTCTTCCAAGCATTCAAAACAATTTTGTGTTTAGGGACAAAAGAGCCATTGTTGCAAGAATGGTTTCACTTTGCAGCTAGTCCTGGAGTTTGCTTCAGTTACCCCGCAAACCAATGACTCCTTAACTCGGAACTAGTCATTAGTCCATGTTTGGATAATATGAAAAATTGCTGTCAGTCCAGATAAGACAAGAACAATCTATGATTATAGATTGAAAATATAGGTAATCCTAGGGTTCCAACCACTAATTCAATGACTGTTCAAAGGTTCGGTGGTGCTGAATTAGTGGTGCTTATGATTAGTCCTTGAAGTTTCACCGTCGCCGTCCCATGACAGACACATGATTTGGGTGGTTGGCAACCAGCTCGCACTACAAAGTTTGCAACAGTCACATGATCAACATGGCTGTGAAAGTCAATGGGAAATATGGCAAAAGAAATTCCTGTATGTCACTCCTGCTCCCTCTGCTTTTTCTCCTGAGGATCCACATTACTTAGTAAGGGGTTCCAGGGATCTCATACTCCACAGTGTACCCCCTTGTCTACATTCTATAGCTCAGACCCACCTGGCTACATTTGCACTTTAGCACTTGCCCTCTATTTGCCTGGTTGAACTCGTACTGGGCCAAAGCACGCACCTCCTCACACTACTCTGCAGCACTCACTCCCCACCTGCGTTTGTGCTGCACTGTGGCACCACCTGTGCACCCACTGCGGCACCACCTGTGCACCCCTGCACTCTGCAGTTGCTCACCTTCCTACTGAGCTACACTCATGCCACACTGCAGCACCCAGTGCCTGCTTGTCTTTCTGCACTTGTGCCATATTGCAAAACCTACTTCCTCGCCTGGCCACTCTCCATTGACTCTCATTTGTCCTATAGCCTAACAACCATCTTCCCAGTTAAAAATAACAAAAATTAGGGTGGTAGAAATCAATCTGGAAATCTATAGAAATCCACGGGGAATCATCTTGCTTGGTTGTTTTCTGTTTCTAACCAGAACTCCCATGGTGCCTATGTCACATACTTAAATTTTCAAATTTGCTCCTTGACCCAGAAGGATCAGAATCTGGCTGCAAGTTTGGTAGTTAAAACTCTTCCTTTCTATCATCATCCACAATACCAGGCCTGTTCAGATCCACCCGTTTTTCCTTGCACAACACAAATGTTATTGTTCACTGCATTGCTACAGTTAATTTCACAAGTGTCATATTTATCAGATAGGAAGATATTTTTCCTAAACAGTTGGAAATCAAAGCACATTCATATAGGCCAATATTGTAGCAATTATTTTTTGTAAACGGGCTACTTTATTTTATAGACAGATAATTTTAAGTTTATTATTGTCCATTTATTTCCTGGACATATATACACAAATATATAAGCACAAAAACATATTAGCACATTCATCCACTTATTGGAGAGGGAGAAATCCCCAGATTTGGAAGCTATTTGTTGAGTTTCAAATATAGGCTTGCTTTATGATGTAGTTCCCACTCTTTTCCAATTAAAGTGTAATTGAGCTGAGAATAGAAATTGTTTAGTAGAGTTGTATATTTATGCTGAGGTCTACATACTTTCTTTTCTCCTACACTGAAAGCAACTATTGTTTCTCCAAAACAGGTGGAAGTAGACTGCTTAACATTTTCAATATATTAGCATAAATTTGTCAAACCTACAAAACTCTCTCTTTGATCTGAATATTTATTTGAGCTGATCTACTCAGACAGCTTCGAAAACATCTGAACTGCTGTGAATATTCTATGAGATTACATTGACAGAAGGATCTGGAAGACCAAATCAAATGTTCTGCCTGTAGATTGTTATAATTAGTGCTGGATTGTTTCATCTTAATAAAATGTCTTAAGGGCAACAAGTGGTACATCAATGAATTAGTTCATGAAATATAGGTTATGCTTTTATGAGCAAAGCTGAGATAATGTTCCTTGCCTGAGCCAGACATCTGGACTTTTTCCTGTTTCTTTTTATATTCTAGCTTCTTTATACATTAAGTACAAGAAATACTTTAAGTACCCAATTAAATAGGCTTTCTTGGATGTGTTAATTTTAAGTGGGTAATAAAGATTCTATTTTAATTCCTCAGTGTGAGCTTTCATATTCTTCTAAGCTTTAGAGCCCAGTATTTGTTGTTGTAGTCTTAAATGTTACTTAAGCCATTTTTGCATTTATTCCAAGGGTTTCATAGATGACTTCTTTTTTAAGTCTCTGCATCTTTTGCTTGAAATATATTTCTGTGACGTTTGACCATAAGGGGGAGCTCAGTTTATCCACAATAATAGAAAACATCTAAAACTGTATTATGGAACACTGTATACTGATAATTAAATATGATTCCTGTTCATGGTCCAGAATATTTTTTTTCTACTGAATTGTAGAAAGTGGCATTATTTTCTTCCCAGTCAAGTTCAGATTTTTGAGCTGCAACTTTTCAAACCTGCTTCTCTCCAAATGTGTCTAAACTAGCAGCAGTGGCTAAAAATGTTAAGAATTATAGTCCTAACACGTTTAGAGGGGATCAGATTGTATACTAAACTAGATAAATGGATTAGAACTATTTTGAGCAAAATCAAACAAAGAGGGTTTGGGACCCCATCTTAGAGGCATCCCCTTTCACACAGATGCAAAAGGGAATATATTCTGATCCAATGAATGTTGTCAGATCTACAGAAGTACTATTTTATTGACATATAGACTTAGCTGATTACTAGATTAAAGCTCAGGAGCCACCATGCAATGGAAATACTGTATTTAAATATCCACATGAGAATCAGTGGAAAAATAAATACATTATTTGGACAGGAATGAAAAGGGTTTTCCTCTTATCCTAATTGTTGTCCAGATTAGAGACACGTGTGATTCAATATGCTATTATCTGCCTTTTTGTCACTGTTTAGACTTGACTAGTCTTACTTTAAAGTGTCTTTGATTTTTCAACTGTTATTTGGGGGATTTTTTTTCTTAAAAATCCTGATATAAATCTATTTTTTTTGTTGTTGTTGTTGTAGGATTTTAGATGGCAACCCTTTCAAGTGTTCCTGTGATATTATGTGGATCAAAGTATTCCAAGAGACCAAGTTTCCAAAAGCAGAAACTCAGGATTTTTACTGCATAAATGATTACAACCAGAGGATATCTATGCTGGAGAAGCCAGTCCCAAACTGTGGTAATGCACTTTTATAAAAATAATTAATATCTATATTTAAGATGTTAAAAATGGAGTACAAGAGATTAAGCTCTACCTCTAAACATCATTAATTTTGGTAGAACCTCATAGAAAGTTTAATGGATTTTCTTAGTTTAAAAACAAGTTTTAGTTTTGATTGGGAGATACATAAATCCTATTTCAGACAACTCTTGCAGTCATATACAGGGTGCTTAAATGGAATCATGATTAATAGGATTTAAATTGCTGCATGATTTTCTGCCTGAAATAATTCTCTGACTTTTATAATTTTTCAAATTCATTTTCGTGATACACATGCCCCCCCCCCAAATGTACTGTTATTTATAGTTTATCTAATGAAGTGTTGTTTCTATTATAAGAACATTGAAAACTGTTCATGTCCTGTCATTCTATGGATAAAACTGTTGGTTAAAACTGAAACAGATAATTGTAGGTTCAATGAACTCAGGATCTGTTTCCACTTCATAAAGTTTTGCTTACAAAATTATAATTTTAAACATTTCAGATATCACAAAATTTTCACTTGCATCTAGAATGAAGCAAGCTATTTATCTGAGCAAATAATCTGGTGCTTAAAGGATTGTGCTCTGATTCAATTCATGGAAAGTTTCTGTTGGTGGAAAGAGAAACAATTTTCAGTGATTCTTCTTTCTGTTGCATTTCCATAAAAATATATGCTGGAGGACTGTTGACCATCCCAAACAATGAGTTGGTAGCAATTTTGGAGATTATAGTGGGAGGGAAAAATTGACAAAATGCATAAAATTCATTTCTATTAGTGGAAGGAAAATGTAATATCTAAGAGTCACATACATTTATCCCTTGTGATTTCTATAGTTCCATTGTAAAAATGGAAAAAATCTTGAATGCCACGAGATTTTCTGTTTTCCTTTCCTTGCATTAATAGTTTGTGTCAATGGACTCGCGCCTTCTTTTTTCTTTTCTTTGCTACCTTTTCTTATTAAAATAATTGAGCAGCGTATTTATATTGTATATTGGAGAAGCAGCATCTTGAAAAGTTTTAAGCTTTACTTTATTACCGTTTTAAAATGAATTACACTATATTTTTTATATCTCTCTGCTTCTGATCCAACAAGGAGTAAAATTTAAGAGATGCATTTAGTATGGTATAATTTGTTTCGATGGTCTGTGTGATATTGTCTGAAGTACCTTTTTAAAAGATGTGAGTTTGGCACAGGGTAGAAGGAAGACTCAGTTGCTTAACAATTCTGTGGATCAATGCAAATGACAGATGAAAACCTAAGCTTTATAAGCTTTGAAAGGCAAAATCCATAAGGAACTTTCTCTGACATCTGCTAGTTTGAAACCAGATTATTTTTAGTACTTTATTACAAGATTTCTGGATAAAGTCTTTGTGTAACCAACAAATCCTGTGGTGCTTTTAATTACTGGGATATCTTAGGTTAACCATGATAGCATTTTATTGCCTAAAAAATACCAGATGAATCAAAGCTTTTGGCTTTCATCCCCCTCCACAGTGTTTTGCATTCTGCATTTTTTCTTGTTTGGTAAGAAATTTCTGTTTTAGCTTTGCTTCTTGGCAATAGTCAGATTAGAATTATTTAGCCATATGGTATTATGGTCAAGGTTGGAGTGATGAATGAATCAGTTTTGAGGCTTCTGTTGAAATGTATTCCTGCAGTAATTTTGATAATATATTCTTTTAAAACATATGCAACTATAACTTGAAAAAATGGTAACCTATTTATTTCAGTACCAAAAACGAGAACTTTTAAAATAAGGATATAATCGAGCATTTTCAAATTAAGCACAATATCATTCAGCGTGAACAGAAAAATTGAAGATTTTCTTCATAAGAATCAATATTTGGGCACACTGTTGAAATATATTTGGTGGCTTTGGTGATATATCTGGCAGTTTTATTCCTATGTATGCAGAATGCTGTTTTAAATCGGGGGGAAATCTCTCAATAGCTATGAAATCTCTTCTACAAAGACCAGTCCATAGGGAAGACTGCAAGCTGTCATTCTTTATGGTTCTTTATGGTGTAATTCAATATAGCACAGATGAATTTTACATAGGGTCAGACCATTGTTCAGGATTTCTGGATTGTTTTGGATTCCTGGAATTCAAATTATACTGATTCCTAATGGAAGGAATAAGCATTGATCCCATCACTGACATTGTGGTGAGGATTGTACTACTCTTTGCTATTGAAATATTAACATCAAGAAATGCTGCTTTATTTAAGCTAGACTTATTACTTATATGTATACTCCTTAGAGATTTTCCTCTATCTTTGTTTTGGAGAGCTAGTATAGTAGTAGCCATGTGTTGAACCAACCTACCTACCGGTTTGAGAAAAGATACTAAAGATGCTGTACTATTCACATAGAAATTCCTGGACAATTTCACATTTGCCTGTCTAAAGGCAAAACTAACCATTCTCCCATACAAGCTCAGACTCACCTATTATGTGAGATACAATAGAATTTATTTAGACAGATTTGTATAAGGTTTATAATTGAGAGAGATATAATATAGATTAGATATGTTTTAAGTATACGAAAGTTAACTTGTGGTATTATGAATATTTCTCTCTTTATTTTCTTCCTTTTAATTTTGAATCTTTATTTCCCATGGGAATCCGTTACAATTGCAGCTGCCAAGGGCTTTGTTTATAAAGTGCAAATATACAAGGACAAATTTTTTATCTTATAATGCTCTTGCTTGGGAGCACTTTATAAGACGGAGATATTTTAGTTGTCATAACTTCATTACACAGACCTGCCATAATCAAATTATCCATGTTAGACATCTAAACAAACCCTCTCCTTCCCAAATTTAAACAGTATTTAAAACCAGTGCTTCTAATTATTTTGCTTAAGAGAAAAGTAAGAACAAAGAAGTTTAACTGAGGAGCATGGAAAATTTAAACGACAATCACACATATGTTTATATGAGAGTTCCTGGGTTCATGGACCATACTGAATGAGAGGCCCTGAGCCCCAGTGTCATATGTAATCCTCAGGGATTTCCAAATTGTCATCAAATTGGAATGATAATATGACAGGAAGTAAAAATGATCAGATACACGACGAGAGACATAATAAAATTAACTATTTTTAATTTTAATTACATATTAATGTAAATTACATTTAGTTTTCATCCTGATTCCTATCCAGTAATGTTGGAGTATAGTCTTTATCCTGGAACTAGATCTGTACCATGATTAGTTACAGAAGTTTAATATATAAAATTAAACTAGCTATTGTGGTTCATAAACCATGATTTATTGTGTTGAATAATTGTAGACAAATGGGCTTTAATTAATAAACTGTAGTTAAACGAATCTTGGCTTAGTATATGTTATCCAAGGACAGGCAATGAGGCTTGTTATTCACTAGCTCTATGTAAAACAGACTTTTCTGTTTTTCTGTTTAGTATCTAATATGTTGTTTCTATTTTTAAGCAAAATTCTGTTTTGTAGAAACAGATTTTTTTTATCTGATTGTCTACTGAGAAAGTTTATCTCAAGAGATAACACCTTTTTTTTTGACAGACTAGAATTTGGATTCACTTTTAAAAATCAATATTGCTGCACCATAGGGAAAAATGCAGTTTTATAAAAACTCAGTAGCTACATTTCTCATTTATTTATTTATATCACTGCTAATCTCATATGTATGACATAAGTAGTGTAGTATGTCAGCTTTCCCTAACCCTCCCCTGGTTTCACTTGATTCGTGCACAGTCTGTGCCTGCCTTCCTCCAACTTGTTCACCTACCCTAAAAGGCTGAGAAATTACACTAATGGAAAATATGGAAAAATGCTTTGTGAATATGAAAGCAAAAGTGAATGAGAAAAATTCATACAAGGAATTATAAAAATAAAATGAGAAAAAAGTTATTGTATAATATGTAAAAAGACAAAACGTTAGGTGCAGAGAGCAAGGAATGGTAAAGTTTTAAGAGCCCAAAATGAAGTGGATCAGAAGAAGAGGGGATTGAAAAATAAAAGTGATGAAATGATATGAGATTAAATTTAGAAGGAGGGAATCCTAGAAGAAGTATTTTATATTTATAATTTATAGGGAGATCAGTGGTGGGTTCCTATTGGTTCGGTCTGGATCTTGCAAAC
>JANHFK010005565.1:244938-258829 GCA_036250565.1 Sibynophis collaris | reverse complement strand
GAGAATAAAATTCATCCAGCCATCCATCCATCCATCCATCCATCCATCCATCCATCCATCCATCCATCCATTCATCTACTTATCGTTAGATTTAAAAATGTTTTACTTTATGCTTATAGTTTTAAAGTTTTTTAAAATATGGATTATATATTAGAAGTACACAATATGAATTAATATGTGATGATGATCATGATGATGATAATGAAGAAGAAGAAGAAGAAGAAAGTCTTTTAAGCTAACAAAAGTGTAAAGTTGAGGGTTAATTTATAAGAGAGACACGTTACCTAGTTTTGGAATATTTATTTCTTCTTCAGGGTGTAAAACCTATTTAAGATAAATTTTGTAGAAAATAGAAGAGACCCATTTGAGAAAGCAGCTAAGGCAACCAGGAAACTATAATCCCTTGGGCCTGAAGCCGGCTGGGGGACCTTGGGCCAGTCACTCTCTTTCAGCCCTAGAAAGGTAGCAACAGCAAACTACTCCTGAAATCTTGCCAAGTAAGCTATAGACTAGTCTAGGCCTTCACTGAGAGTCAGTACTGACTTGGAGGCAACCCATGCCCCAGTTGTAAAAAATGCTTTAAAATATCCTGGATCAGATGGAGAGCTATATTTGTCTTCTAATCACTGTGAGTGTACTTCCCTTTTGGATCACCTATTTGAATGCATGAATATTGGAGACAGTTCTTCACATGTATAAGTAAATGTTTAAACACGGCTCGTGTAATTAAGCTTGTTGCCTAACAAAGAGTTACCCAAGAGTTACTCTTGGGTAAATGTGCATAGGCGTGTGACAGGAATTTGAACGTACAGAATTCTTCTTTGCAAAGATTGCTTTGTTTACGTAGAGGTGAAATGTCTGTTGTTACTAATGGAGCATATCTTGCAGTTAGCAGAGTTGCTGCTGTCCTTTATAATATGCACATATATTTGTAGTTTCAAATATTCTCTACTTTCTAGATAGCAGGTAAGCAAATCTAATAAAATTCCTGGTCGTGCTTTGCCCCCCTCCACCCTTTCCACCCCTGACAATTCCTTACTTACCTTCCGGAGATCTAGAGCTAGTAGTTTCATATTACTATAGGAAGGGAGGAATTGAACACCATGTATAGTAATACTCACTACTGTCAATTCCAATACACTGTCCTTGGAGCAAAGGTTAAATGAATATGGACATCCTCTGTTTATTAGAATATTGATGATGTACCAATGAGTCAGTCTTAATGTTTTTCTCTGGATGATAGAGAAAATGCTAAGTCTTTTACGCAATTACTTTCAGTTCCATGCTAGATTTATAGTATTTTACATTCCATAATAATAAACCCATAACACACTAAAATGTTCTGTCTCCCTATAAAAACAATCCTTCACATGTGCTGTCATTCCATTGAATAACACTGCTTGATGGGCATTGTACATATTTCCTTACTAATATGGATACCCATGCTTACACATGCCCACACTTAATGCCTTATCATTTGCAAAGGCATTTATTCCGGTTAGTGTAACTATTAAGTAGTGCCAGGCAAAACATGTAGGCAGTTGCATGCAGTTTTGAACAGTCCTAACTCTAAAAACTTGTCTGTATGGAAGTTTTCAGTAACTAGGTTTGAAGCAATGCACAGAATCATTTTAGATGAATGGTCCAAGGATCTCAGTATTATAGGTAGGTTATCAGCTGGTCCAGATTCAAAGGAACAATTTCTATGTAGAATAGAATAGAATAGAATAACAGAGTTGGAAGGGACCTTGAAGGTCTTCTAGTCCAACCCCTGCTTGGGCAGGAAACCCTATACCATTTCAGACAAATGGTTATCCAATATCTTCTTAAAAACTCCAACCAAAAGTGTTGGAGCATTTACAACTTCTGGAGGCAAATTGTTCCACTGATTAATTGTTCTAACTGTCGGGAAATGTCTCCTTTGTTCTAGGTTGCTTCTCTCCTTGATTAGTTTCCATCCATTTCTTCTTGTTCTGCCCTCAGGTGCTTTGGAGAATAGCTTGAGTCCCCCTTCTTTGTGGCTGAAGTCTTATATATAAGGTCTCTAGATCTCTAGCTTTGCTGCCATCTGAGTGTCCTCTGAAGTGATCACATCTCAGAGTCAGAAGCTGGCCCTGATAAGAGATGGTCCAGTTGTTCAAGAAACTGTAGCTCAAGTTCTTAATCTCCCTTTTACAAAGACATATTTTTATAATAAACAAAAAGATCCAAGCAATTTAATCTTAAACATAAATGTCTCATAGTATTTTGATTTAATACAATTACAAATTGCCCATAATAAATATAATACTGTCCTTGGGGGAAAACCCTTTATTCCTTTTATTCAGCCATTATTGCTGACATGGATGTAAATGGTTTTCATATACCCTCCCCAAAAAAAAAAAGTGATTTCAGAGTTGTTATACTGAACAGTACAATCCAGAAAAAAACCTTCAAAATGTTAAATAAAGATGGTCTGAGTTAAGAAAGGCATGTATACAGATATTTTGAAAGAATTCTAACAGAACTTGTATTTTCTTTTTTCAAGGATAACTTAAGTTCAGAGTACCTAGTTTTAATTCATTAATGATTCAGAATGGTTGGTTTCCAATTTCACTCTTCCAGTCATTAGACAAATTTCTGTGCCAGGGTCACTATTTTTATCTTTTCTTCCTTTCTCTGAAAGGACTGCTCCAGTCCATCTTCTCTGACATTTTGGAAGCATTTAATTATGGAGCAAAAATAAAGAGGGTTTTTTTATTTTGAGTAAAGAACCAATAAAGCTGTTTGTATTAAAATATTCAGTCAGTACAAGTTATGTATGGAAATTTTCTCTTTTCTGCCTGGGGTGAGAAAAAACTTACCTTAAATCAGTCATACAGAGAATAGATAATTGAGATTTGGGCCAGATGCAATTAGCCAGACTTGTCATAAATTGATAGGAAAAATCTAAGCTTGGCAGCTAGTTGGAAAGAGGCCCTGGAATTAACTTATAACTTTTGGTAAATGAAATTGTATGTCCATTAGCTATGTATTATCTGTTTTCAGATGAAAGACATTTTGTATAATGTCATTTGAGCAGCTTTTAATTTAAAAAAATAACATTAAACTTGGGCTGCTTACACATATGATGCAGGAGTTCATTTTTTGATTGTGATGGACCAAATTATAACAAGGAATCCTAATTTTATTTTAATTTTAAAATTTTAAAGATCAGTTTGTTTTTCCTGCGGCATCTACTAATCTTCTCATATGGGAAATTTGTTGCAGCAGCAACATAATTGATTCAGAATAAATAACTCAAATGCATTAACAATGTATGGTTAATGCATTTAAGTGTAAAACCTGACTTTTGGAAACAGAAAAGCACTAGGTGTTTGGCTCCAATGAAAGCTACCGTACATTTTTTTCAAGTTGATTAAGAAACTTCTGAAACAGCTTCTTCATAATTGTTACATGTGCACGATAGCAGTAGGATATATGTGCCACTCCATAGTGTTTTCCATACTTTCTGAGCGGTTTACAAATGTTAGCATATTGCCCCCAACAGAATGGTCCTCATTTTACCTCAGAAGAATGGAAGGCTGAGTCAACTTTGAGCCGGTCAGGATCGAACTCATGGCAGTGAGCAGTGAGTTAGCCTGCAATACTGTATTCTAACCACTGTGCCACCTAGTCTCCTACAGTTTCTATCTGGATTTCTCCAAGACTATTCTCTCTCGCTAGAAATTCAACAAGCAATCAAAAACTAAGAACAGGAGAACAAAAGACCAGACTTGGATAGGCATTTTGCTTTTATAAAAAAATTAATAAAAAGAAGATGAATTACTGTAGAATCAAGGAGTGAACCTTTCAACAGGGCTCCAATATTAAGAGTTTTAAATTTAAGAGATTTAAATCTTAAATTCTCTTTATGTGGCAGTGCTATTGATGGAGAGCACCTGCACCGAGATATGATAGTTCTTACATATGATCTCAGGCTGTTTGCTTGTCTGAGTCCCAAAATTTTTCTGTATCAATATTCTATTTGTATTCTTTTTAAAAATCTGTAACCAGTACCTATGCTACAAAGGGCTTTATAATTAGCATTAGAAGGGTAAAGTTCTTAGTGTTCTCTAAACTTGGTTGTTTGCTTGCAAACATTTCATTACCCAAATAGATACCATGATCTATACGAGGGTGGGATTTGCTGCCTGCATATATGTGTCTGTGTGTCTTGTGTGTGTGTGTGCGCGCGCCAGTAGTCTATTTACCTTCGCTATTGATTCAGACCCAGGAACGCATGCGCAGAGCGTCCGTGATGATGTCTGGGCGGGTGGGCGGAGTCTTCCATCGCTGCCACTACTGTTCCCGGCGAATAGGTAGAAACCTACCACTGGTGTGCACATGTCTGTATGTATAGACAGATAGATAGGCAGACAGACAGCTGTGTGGTTGGAAGAGAGGAGCCACTATGTTGCTTTCCCTAGTTCTATCTCCCTTCTGATCTGCTTTCCCCCTTACATTCCTGCTGCAGGATAAATTGCCTTAAACACAATGTTTTCATCTTCTTTATCTTCCCAGACTTGTTAACCCCCCCCTTCCCCACCCCCACTCCTATTTATACTTACTTACTGAAAATCTCATCCCTTTCATCCTTGGTTATTGCAGGATCCTCCAGGCACTTAAAATAAAAGGCAGTGTGGCAGTGTGAAGTAAAGTAAAAACTCAATTTGCCCATCCAAGACAAAATTCTTTGGAGTCTCCCCTTTTGTTTCTCCTGCCTGCCTATAGACCTGGTCTAAATGCCAGCCCCCCACCCCTTCCTTTCCCAGCCCAATAGGACCAAGTGGAATGAATGCCCAGGTGCTTGGGTCTTGATCATTAGGCCTGGGAATAATGTTGGCTGCTGGGATTAGTAGGGCTGGAGCAGAGGCTACTGCTGATAATAAAAGGCTGAAAATCTATTCTATTAAAGGAGTCAGAATGAAATTTACATGGAGCTTTCCCAAAGCAGCTGACTTGATAAAATGCATCGGAAACAATTTAAAGAAAAAAAATAAAATAAAACATCGCCTGATTTTTTTTTACCCAAACAAACTCTATGCTTACATGTAGAAAAGCCTGTCTTAACATGCTGCCTGAGTGACAGCCCGAAGATGTCATGACATTTCAGACATGCAATTGCTGGACTTAAACCTTAACACTGTTGCATAAAGCAGGGCAGGTTTCAATTTGTCCTGAGCAAAGTTTTTGTTTTCCCTGATTTGTTTCTAAGCCTAAATCATTATTGTTATCCCATCCAATCTCCCCAGCTGCAGCGCAATTAGAATGTGTGCTCATGGTCTTTTTATTCTGCCCTTCTCCTTCTCTCCATGAGAGCATAGTAATATAGTTGGGTGTTCCTTCTGTACAAATAAGAACATCTTTTTATTAGCACACTGTCCTTACTTGCAAGAGGAATATTCAGGCATCCCCATCAAAACCATCTCTCACTCCAGAAAAGTAGAAAACAGGGAGAGACAAAAGAGATGTTACAGGCCTGAACGTTTGACCTGATTTACTGACCTACTTCTGAGTCTTGTGGGGTGGAAGCTGATCAATTTAAAATTTAAATAGAAATTCTAAATCATCCCCCTAGTCTAGAATGACAAACATAAACATTGGTTTTCTGTTTAAATGCAGGACTAGAAACAGAAAAAAAAAGTTATGTATGCAGCTGTAGAATGAAATCTGTTTGTGTGCCCAGGGGGTTGTGTACTTGTGTTCCTCAAGCAGAAACCTCTAAACAGACTTTCACTATGTGGCAATGTGCTTGAAGAATGAGGCAATTTTCAAAAGTGGGTTAGGATATGGCACAGGAACAAAAAGACTTGTTGAAATTGATTAAGGCCTTCTTCTGCCCTTGAGGTGACTTTTTTTGAATCTGAGAAGGGCTGAAATGGAAAAGAAGCATGATAATTTTGCATTTGTGGTACACTTGCACTTTTAATCGATATTTAATATTTTATCAACGTTCTTTCTTGTTTTTTTTAATCAGTTCTTTTGAAGGACCAAACTAGTCATGGCATTTATTCTGTACATTTGATCAACATTCATGATTTTTGTAAAAAAAATACTATTGGCTCCTAATTACTGAGCCAATTTTATCTAGTGATTAAAGTACCAGGCAAGAGACCATGAATTCAGGTCCCGCCTTAGCCATGAAAGCCATCTGAGTGACCTTGGGCAAGTCACTCTCTCTCAGCCCAACTCACTTCACGGGGTTGTTGTTGTGGCGAAAAATGAGAAGGCAAGGAATATTAGATATGTTTGCACTGTTGAATTATTTACAAAAATAATAAAGGCAGGATATAAATAAATAATAAATATTTAAAAATAAACTTGGCTTTATGAGAAGGTAATTTATTTAATTCCCTAATAAGCAACTTGGATGTTATCCTATGTATTTCAAATGTAGCTTTCATAACAAACTTCCTCTAAAAGGTAAATGTCAGCATCTGATAGATAATTTTGATTTATTTTATAGCAGGGGGACAAAATCTCGAAACATTTCATTCCAACCCGTACTTTTCACATTATGGTTCAGCTTCTTAAGATCTGCTAATTATCAAATATATGTGTATAAATTACATAGTTTAAGATTTAATTTGCATCATATCTCAATTGGGAGTCATGTGCCATTACATTGTTCCATATTACTATGAACACGAAGAAAGCCAATCTACAACATTTATTTATTGACATGTGTAATTCCATTTTATGTATGTCACATACCGTACTTCAATTCCATTGTATATATTTCCCAACTTTTCCCTGGAAATATATTTTAATATTCTAATTTTATCCAGACTCTTAATCTGTTTATAAGTTTCTAAGATCAAATCTTATTTAGCTTTTTCCTATTTATTTTAGATTCTTTAAATACTCATCTTATGATTAAAGCTTTCTTCCATTCATGGTTGAAGGCAGACGCACCTGGCACTTTCTAGCTTGTCATTCTGAAGGTCTCCGATAACTTAAAATTAATTAATGGGTAAATTCCACAAGTGATTAGAAAGTAAGGTTTGTGAACTTAGTGTCCTTTAAAAGGCTCCACTGTGGCGGCAAGCAAAATGGCTAATCTTACTGTCATGGGTGTTCAGACCTATCAAAACCTATCAAAAAGAGTCTCTTTGCAAGGAGCAGCTATCTGGAGCATATGTGAATGAAAGATAAAAATTAATACAGATTTATGCAAAACAAGAAAGAAGAAAAGAAAATGAAAGATATAAAGAGGAAGCTATAAGTGCAAGAAAGGAAAAAAGAAAAATAAAGAAAAATATAAAAAGAAGTGACTTCCATTCTTATTTACAACAGTTATAAGCACAATTTTAAATTTTCCTTTTTCTCTAAATATACTACATAATTTTCTTCTTTTATAATCCATCCTATCTAATTATCAATTCCTTAAATCATAAGTTCATTTTTTATTTTACACAAAAAGTCCATAAAGAGTTTCCAGTCACATATTGTTTTTCTGTAATCAAAGAAGTAATATTGGCCAGCTCAGAAAATTCCATCATCTTCACCAACCACTCTGTAGTTGTGGGTATTGCCACATCTTTCCATCTTTAGGTATACAATAATCTCGCTGCAGTTGTAATATACAAAAATCAAGTCCCATGACTAGGAGGGAGATTTTTTTGGGAAATGTACATAAATATAGCTTTGATGTCTTTTCACTCTATATTTATTTACTTTGCAGATTTATTGAACAACACAATAGGAACAGTTTAAACCATAAAATCCCAAACAAATAAACATGCATAAGAAATACCAGGGCAACTGCATCAGTAATTTTCTTTTTATTTTAACTATTCTTTCATATATATATATATATATATATCAGCATGCAAGATTGTTGAGAGAGATTTTTAATTGTATGATACCAGCAGTATGATACTATTGAATAGTGGGGTTGCATCTATTATTCTATGTTTGCAGAAGTTCAAGGAAGGCTAAAAAGGAAGCAGGATTGCAGCTTATTTCAGCCACTATAGGATATTTGATCTTGCCCAATAATTCACTTAACCTCCCTGTGCATTGATTAAACATTTGCAAAAAAAAGCAAGTCATTAGGAATTGTCTAAAGTTACTCAGCAAAGGCTCCATATTAAATTTACACCTGTTATTTGGACCTGACTATCAGTGTGAGATAAGAAAATATTCCAGAGTTTTAAAAATATTCTTTTTTTTCCTGCTCCTCCCTGTCATTCCCATGTTTAGTGGAGGCTAGCAACCAGCTATAAAAAGAAAGTGCCAACTTAAGTATTTGTCTCTGGTATCTAGATGAGCTATCTGTGATTACAAAATACATGCAGTTAAGAAAAAAAATGTGCTTTTAAAAACAACTGTGATAATTTTAGAAACACTGTCATAAATTTAAAAAACATTTTCAATTGGTTGAAATATTTTAAAATTATTAAGCAGTTACTGAGAAATAAAATTTGAATGTATGTTACAAGCCGTATAAAATAGTAGACTTTTGAGTATTTTCATTGTAAGGTATTGATGTATTAGCTACAACTGTGGTTCTTCTTTTATAAACGATTTTCCAAGTTATCTATTGTTGATGACATAGAATATTAATACATTCTTGCCTAGAAAATGGTTTTGAGAAACAAGTAAACATGTTCTTTTCTTTTCAGTAAATTAAAGAAATAAAATCAAATGAGAAAGTAACACTAAGTATGTACAGTGAGAGCATACGCACCAAGACAAATTTCTTGTGTGTCCAATCACACCTGGCCAATAAAGAATTCTGTTCTGTTCCATTCCGTTCTGTTCTGTTCTAAGCAACATTACTGCCTAAAATGATCTTGTAGTTCCAAATAGCAAATGAAAAGGATCAGTTGCTTGTTTTTACCCAGTTCTGAACAATTGGATACATTTTCATTTTGGGAGGAATATTGCTGCATTTCTTTCTTTCCCACTTCTCTCCCTCTTTCTCTTTCTTTTAATTTATCAACATTTTTTTTTTAAAAAAAATCTCAATAAATCATTATTCATGTAATGCTCTTAATCAAATTACTGTATGGGAATGCAAAGTTTATATTTATACTTTTTAAATAGTTCTAGTGGTAATCAGCATTGAATAACATACACAAGCACAGTTAACACATACTTGGAATTAGCCTGATGTGGTCTCCCCTAACTTTATTTATTTGAGATCAAATGCATTACAACATTCATTGTATTTCTAACAAGGATGGTGGCATTCTAAAATACCTCAAAGGTATCTGGTTGAGGATGCTACTTTTTACAGGAAAAAAACGCACATGTTTTCCTTCAGAATGACTCATTCTTTTATTGTCTAGTTTTCCACTAGATGATAAATTTCCACATACAAGATTAATTAATCAATGAGTTTACATTGATTTCAGATCTTCAAAGTGCTACCAATGTACCACTATACCACGATGTGCTGAAGGATATCTGTTCCTACCTGGGCAAGATATAAATAGTTTTCTGAGAAGGTTAACCATGCCAGTATATTTTATTTCACTGTGGAGTATTAACATAAAATGAATGTGGTATTATTCAGAAGCAGTTGACATTGCAGCAAGTATTACACCATAAAATTAATCTTTTTAATATCCTAAAGCCTTTTCCTTGAAACAGCTCACTACACAATCCTGGCAGTTGTAATTGATTGCACTTGCTTTAAGATTATAATTTCTGTGTGTGATTTAGCCAAATCCCTTTTATTCTATCTATTTTTCTTGGCTTTTTGTGGCAAGTAATATGTTTCAACAAAAAGGAATTTAGGCAAGCCCTATTAGAAACATGAAATCACATATAGTAAGCTTGTTTGGTTTTGCACATCTTCTGTTACCTACAGTGAAGCAGAAAATAATCTGGCTGCCTCAGGTATTTAATTAGCAATCAGATGGAATTCAAATGAGGTAATTGCTGTTTACCCCATTATACATGCCAATTTTTTTTATTGATACATATAGTGTGATAAATGGAAAGACAAACAACAAACAGACTCTGTGGCAACTTCAGATGAGAGAAACTTTCTACACGGAATCTTTCTGTGTTAGAAATCGCAAAAGTACTGCAAAAAATATACATGTTTATAAGTTGTTAAAGAACCCTGGCAGCTAAAATGCCGAGGAGAAAATTGACGCTAGTTTAAAGCGCTGAGATCAGGGCAAATATTGTCTTGCATATTTTGTTGTACGCACTGGACCATTTCAGTGAAAAAATTGAACAAGAAAGGGTAGCAATGGTTTTGTTAGATTTTTTTTTTATCCTGACTTTATTATTTTCATAATATACCTAATACCTAATGCTCTTTCTTCCTCTTGTTTTTTGCACAATAGCAATCCTGTGAGGTAGTTGGGCTAAGAGAGAATGAGAAAGCCCAAAGTCACCCAATCGGCTTTCATGCCTAAAGCAGGATTAGGACTCCCAGTCTCCTGTTTCTTGGCTGGTGCCTTAACCACTAAATCAATTGGCTTCAGGTTTGTCATGTTGCCCAAAAGACAGAATTGTAGCACAAAGATTTGCACAAAAATTGCATATGGAATGCAACTTTGTAAATATGTCTGCACAATTAGAAAGGTTAAGTATAATGTAAGTAGAAATAAAATAAATGTCATCATAGTGAAGAAACCTTGGATTAGATTGTGATTCCTGCTCAGTTTACTTCTTGATGCTCCTTTATGAAAGGGTTCCTGCTCTCTATATGGCTCTTTATCTAGACATGAATTGGACAGATATCCCGCTTCAGATAGGGTTTTAGCCACTGTGAACTGAAGCAGGATGTCTCATAACCTTAAAGAATATATGGGAATCCAGTTAGACAGGAATTTTTTTTGTAAACAGTGTTCTTACATTTCAACCATAGTCTTTCCTCAGGACAAAAGGGTTTCATTTATCTTACTCAAAGCTTGTTGAGTGAATTGTTTCTTCTAATACATGGGGGTGTTCATATTTGAGCTTTTCCACATAATAATTGTTTACATTCTAGTACCAACATAAAATCCACCCCTTTCTTTACCCACTTACTGAGCATGTGAGCAAATTGGCTTCTGCTTTTCTGCCTGTTCTTTATTATCTTCCCCTACTTTAATATATATATATAGGATAGGTTTCTATAGTTGTTCTTTCACCTCTGGCTAGTTGGGAGTAAAGCAGAGCTTACACTTATACTCAGAAATGTTTTTTTAGGGCTGCTTTTGCCTAAATGTATCATGTTCAGTTGTGCATGTTATTTTATTTGTAAATTAAACCATACGTGTAAGTCATATTAAATTTTATTAAATTACATGTGCCTTTTTTAATTTGTGTTTTTGACATATGGTATGTAAATGCATTTCCGGTTTATTTGATTTTTAAGAATTTATTTGTGTTTGGATCTTTGTGTTAATTTTTGTTAATCATTATAGGCATTATTTCTCATGTGTTCGTTTTGTTTCTTTTAGGTTCTGTTTTGTTTCATAAGATTCCACTGGATGAATAAATGAAATAAAGAAAAAAGAGGGCTGTTGAGCATGTTTTTTGAACTTCTGTGCTGCACATTAGGCAGTTTATTGTTTTGTCAATTGCTACACTCCTTGGACCTGTCTGGTAGAGTTGGGTTATATTTGAAGGATCTGAAAGTATGCAAAATTTTGGCAACTTCACCACAAATTCAGCCCTAGGCAGCTATAAAACTCAAGAAAGCACAAACATGAACAGTTATGTTACATTAACAATGATCTTCACAAAGCGACATTTCAACACATTTTTGCTTATTTTGATTTTATTGTTTGAATTTAGCTACAAAGAGAATTAATTTCATAGCTATTTATTAAAGGTGAATTGCAAATATTTTGAGTACTAAAAGTAGTAAATAAATAAAATATTTTATATCATTCTGTAGAATGTTAATTTTCAGCCCTTTGAATAAATCATTGATCTTAGTAGAGCAATTGTTTATTTAAATTTGCCCTTCTGTGAGTTGGCAGGTCCTAAATGTGTATTAAAAATAGCTCTGCACAGCTTCTCCATGTGAGTGGTATGTATGGGGTAGAATGGAGTATGCATGGAGTGGTAGTATAGTGTATGGAGTAGTAATAGTATGGAGGAGATCATCTGAAGAGAATGTAAGCAGTAAAAAAATTAATTAATTTTTTTAAATTTAATTAAAATAAATTAAGGTGTATCTTAGTATTGCTTGACTATGTGCACTGACATCTTCTAAAACCGATCACTTTCCATGCTAAACATCTATGTTAGCGAAAAAACCATGTAAAAGCAAGTACTCATGTTAATTTGGTCTCTTCCATCACCATCTCCATTAAATTTTCTGAATTGCTATCTTTCAATGTATATAATTCAGATAATCTTAGCATACATGACTTTCTGTAATCCATCAGAAAGTGTTGCAATTGCTTCCCTAATATCTGCTAGCTATATTTTCTGGAGCCCTAAACAAGCCCTCTTAATTTTCTCCCACTTCGTATCTGTCATATTTTCTTAAGTATGGTAAGAAAGAAAATAGCTCTGTAATATTGAGATAATCTTAAATTCTGTTATTCTGGAAAACAAAACATTTCACATGCTATCCTTGTAAAAGTTATGAAAAAGTTAGTTTCTACTGCAGTAACCCAAGAAGTTTGATTATCTTTAATGAAGAAAAGATGTTTACATTTGTTGTTTACATTTTAATTCTATTACATGCACCTTTGGAGCATCTTGATACAAATGAGATGAATTTTTCTACTAAAACTTTTCTACTCTTATTCCACCCCTTCTCCGGTTTTTATATCTCCAAATTGGCTTGTTAGTTTCCCTCAGCCAATGACAGAGAAGTATCTTTCAATGTTGACAGCCATCTAATTTTTAAAATGCTATTATTAAATAATAGAATGGTTGACGGAGCTAATGATATTTTTAACTGATTTCAATCTCCCCCAATTTAGATTTACCAAACTTCTAGTCAGTCACAAAATTTAATTCTCCCAAAGTACATACGGTTCCAGATGAACATTTAGCTGCATAATAAGTTTACTTCTCCTGCAATCTTTCAATACTTTATTCTTATAATATTTTGCAACTCAACTTTACAGCCTCAAGTCTGATTTTTGGATAATTCTTCTACATGTACTGACAGAATATTTTGGATCTGTGTAATTGAGGCATTTGTTTTTAATAAAATAGAATTCTTTTTTGAACCATCAATTTATATATGCACACAGGCAATGCAGAGTAAACTTTTGGATGCTTTTGTATACCAAATGTATACAAAGTTTGCCACCAAATGTATTGTTCTGATTGTAATTTTTCACAGAGCTTTATGGATTACAGCACATGGCTATTTGTTACTTTTGTTGTGGCAATAACCAAGCCATCTTAAATAATGAATGAAGCTAGCATTGTTAGTTAATTTCCTTTCCAATAGGGGAAAAATAAATCTGATTCAAACCAGATTTTTAAACTGAAAATTGCACTATGTTGATTTCTTTGATTGATGAATGAATCATAAATTATTCTTGTCTGTCACTAGAGAGATTTTAATCCGCCCAAACAGTATTGCTTTACAAATATCATGGTAAATTATAAAATTAATGACCCTTATAAACCATAGTGACAGTCATACTAAGAAATCAGCCAGGATCCATTAAGTTTGTTAGACACTTGAGTGCTCAGCATTCGAAGTTAAAATGTTCTTTTCTACTTTACTAGGCAATAAAAATTGCTAATGGATTATTTAAAAATTGTTTTGTACTTTTTATGCATTTATAAAGCCTGAACAAGGAAGATTTGCCCCTAGTGTTTAAATTGGATTTTATAGCCCACATTATCATTTAGAAGAACAAGGGGTGGTTTACTTACAAACATACACACACACACACACACACACACACACACACACACACGGGGGGGGGGGAGGACTCAT
>JANHFK010005565.1:195891-209156 GCA_036250565.1 Sibynophis collaris | reverse complement strand
AGTCAGGAAAAAGGCTGTTTCCGGCCTCCAGAAGGCCTCTGGGGCGGTGAAGAAGGCCATTTTTGCCCTCCCGAGGCTCCTAGAAAGCCTGGGGAGCCTGGGGAGGGTGAAAAACAGGCCTACCGGGCATACGTGCCAAAAGCCGAAGGAGTGGAGGTGTGTGTCTTGTGCGTAGGCATGGGGGGCATGGAGCATTGAATTATGGGTGTGGGCATGCTCAAGCACAATGACCCTATGCTCCTCCTGCTTTGGGCACCCGACGGCAAAAAGGTTAGCCATCACTGTCTTAGGGCATGTGTGGAAGGTCCAGTGTCACGATCTTCCAGTCAAGGAGAAAGATGTTTGCCTAGATATTGTGGAGCAACTGACAGTAAAAGTTGATCAGCCTTCCCCTTCCTGATGTGGTCTGGATGTTTTGGGACTGCAACTTTCTGGGAATTAAGTCCCAAAACATCTGGAAGGTACTGAATGTTATAGAAAAGTAAGCCAGCTAAATCAATGTATAAGATTGGTTCGGGTCTTCATAGAAATTAATTCAGTAAAGCTTAGCCTCAATTAAATTGGGAAGCCTGAGTGTACAACTGGAGTTTTAGTTTGCTCTGTGATTAGGCTCCCTTATTCAGTTTAAATGTAGGATTTGGGAACCATTTTTACAAAGATCATGATGTGATTATGAATAAACAAATAAACTAGCTTTCCTTATCTTATTATTGCAGCATCCTTTGCCCTAGTATAGACTCTTCTCATCATCTCAAGAGGTTATGAAACAGGCAGAGTTGTTATGTAGAATTAGTGGCACGCAGCAGTAGCCAGGAGACAACAAGGACTGGAAGGCACAGCAAAACAAAGCAAAAGGAAGAAAATAACAGAACCAAGAAGCATCTCTAGCTCTCCTAAATTCTTATCTATTTTCAAAAAAGAGACTTCAAGAGACCAGTGGAACCAAAGATTAAGTCTATTAGCAATAAGTTCCTTTAGCAGCCTATTATACAAATTCCTTTAGAAATATTGGCCCATCTTCTTTCATATCTCTATCTCTCCCCTTTTTATCTTGACCACAATTGTAAATCATATTTGTTAGAATGAAATGCCTTCCTTATCCTGCCTGTTGAATGGAACAGACAGAGTAAGTGGCGATTTAATTTAAGAAGAGCAAGAGTTCGGGGCCACAGAGAAAGCTGGATTCAATTAAAAGAGGACATACTTCGTCTTCCCAGGTTATGTGAAATCCCCCTCTCTTTCCCCACCCCCAGTTAATAAAGGGAAACAGTTGTTAAAGGAACTTAAAAATGATTGTGACATGAGAACAAATGTGCTTTGTTTTCCTTCTTTTAATTTATTTCCTGAAGTCCACAGGATCAGAGATATATCCCCAGATGACTGACAGTCTTGATCCTGTGAAAAATGAATGCCTTTCTGTAAAATTATTCCAGATATTTTTAAAGAGTGATTTCAACACCACGGTTGTCTCCTTCATTGAGAAGAAGAAAAATGTTAGCACCGTGATGATGAACCTATGGCACGTGTGCCAGAAGTGGCACACATAGCTATCTCTCCAGGCACGTGAGCCATCACCCGCTTCTCTTCTGGGTTCCGGTGCACCGGCCAGGTGGTCTTCACATGTGCGGGAGTGCCGGAAATCAGAAGAGCAGCTGCCCGATGTGCATAATTTTCCTGGTCTTCCGGTTTCTGGCATGCATATGCATGTGAAGACCACCTGGCCAGGGCACATGTGCATGCTGAAAAATGGAAGGTCATCTTCCGGGCACACGCATGCACACGGAGCAGCTGCCCTTCTGGTTTCCAGCACTCCCATGCATGTGAACACCAGCTGGCCAGCATGGTAGAACCCGGAAGAGCAACAGGTGACGGCTCATGTGCGCAAAAACATAGAGAGGAGATCCCGGCAGTCGCTTCCTGTCAGCCAGGATGATGGCTGGGCCTTCCCTCCCTCCATGCCCGAGCGGGCTTCTTGCATGGCCCCAGCCCTCCAGCCTGCAGCATCGACGTGTGTCCATGGTCTGGTGTTCCTGGCTCGGGCGCATGGGGCAGTGGGGCAGCATTTGCTGGCTGGGAACTCAGCTCCTCACACATGGAGATGCAACCAAGAGCCTGGCTCACCAGTGGGGGAGCAGCTGCAATAGCTGGCTGGTCGCTCCTGCCCCATGCCCTGCAGCAGCCTCTGCTGCTGCTCTTCTGGGGCTGTGGGGCTGCGCAGGAGCTGAGGAATGTATGTCTGGCGGTGGGTTAAAAGGTGCGCTGGCCGGGTAGCAGTCACACTCCCTTGGCAGAAGTGGCGGGGAGGCTGCACTGACTTGTTCTCTGTGGCGGGATGGGGGGGTTTCATTGACACTCTTCCAGTTTCCAATGTATGCATGCGCACCAGCCAGCCGGTCTTTGCATGTGCATACGCACCAGAAACCAGAAGATAATTTTCTGGATGCGCACATGCGTGCCAGGCGGCTGTTCTTTTGGTTGCAGGCATGCAGGCATGCGGGCGCGTGGATACATGCTTCCATTTCGGCACTCAGTGCCCAAAAGTTTTGCCAACACTGCGTTAGTGCAATTAATACAAGTTGAACAATGCTGGTTGGACTAAAGATCAATCTACTCATATTCCCCATCCTCTGCTGTGTCCATAATAAGCCCAGAAGAATACGGGGCAGCCCCTTTTTCTTACTTTTATTTTCCAGCAACCAGAAGATATGGTTCCTTTGATTCTTAAAGTATTACAGCCATTAAGACTACCTGCCATTGGTTCTTCTGTCCTTGATTAATTTATATAATTCTCGTTGTAAATCATCTGAGTTGGTGTTCATCACCACATTTTGTATTAACTGGAAGAAATCCAGTTGGGGTTCAGGTCAACATAAAATAGTTTTATAATTATGTGTTTATTTTATCACTTTCTTTCCTGTGTTGTAAGTTTCAGTTTCCCAGTTAAATTTATTTTTATTAACTATTGCTTTGGCACTCTTTGCTTTGATTGAATAATTGGGGAGGTTTGTTTTAAGGTGGAAGGATGTATGTTAGTGATTGATGTTATGCTATTTGTTATTTTTATGGTTCTCAGTCATTTTGATTTGATTTTGAAGAAACGCAAATTAAAGTCTAAGTAAAAAACAACATACAATGCCTGCTGTCCTTGGCAGATAGTAAATAACTCTTTTTGTGACAGTTTTCCTAACCTAGCATGACCCAGGTTGTAGCACATGTTAGGACCTCTGCAAAATTTCCAATGCACATTCAACTCTGTGAAATCTCCCTCCCTGAACACCCAAAGAGTTCAGAAAGACTCAATCTGGCAATATTCCATTAAATATCAATTCAAATAATTGTTACTAGAAGTTGTCCTAGTGGTATATATGAGTATAAATTCTGATGAATAAGGAAGTAAAGCAAATTACCTGGAAAGAATATAAGGTCTTATGCTCCAGTAATGTTAATAAAAAGATGGCCAGGGAGCTGTAAGAAATTGAATGAATGAATGAATGAATGAATGAATGAATGAATGAATGAATGAATGAATGAATACTTTATTTTGCCAAGTGTGATCAGAAACACAAGGAATTTGTCTCCAGTGCAGAAGCTCTCAACAATCATGCAAAGCAACAATCATCATGATCATCATACCAATAAGAGGGAAAATAAAGAAGATAATGATAATAATTATTTGAATACAGCCTCTTTTGGAGCAGGAAGTTGGAAGCCTAGCTAAGATGTCACACTGGCAACAGGCTAAACTGCAGACTTCTGTAAAAAGGGACAAAATTGCTTGCTTTGTTTGATATGAAATTAGTATATTTTTTTTCTAACCACAAAAGTTTCTATCCTGATTTGGTATCTGTTTGCAGCATGCATTCTTATGCATATTTGTTCTCAATATGTGCATTTCTTTGCAAGCAATTTCCCCTAATATAGATATTTTCATATGCCATTTTCTATGCTATTTTTAGATACTTTTATTGGTCAAAGTACCACACTGCAAAAGATAAAAGACCATTGTGTTGGCCTTCTAATTTGTCCATTATCAATTGTGGGAACAAAAATTAATTCAAATTGTATCAGGAATCAACCAATTTCTTCTCCAGTTGTGGTCATTAATACACATTGCTCTCTACTTGGCCTGATTTCTGAAGGGTTTTCATCTTTTCATTTTGAAAACATTCAAGCTACTAACATTATAATTTTGCTCTTTCAACATATCAATAAAGATAAAGAAATCAAGATGAACTGTTTGATTACTTGTAATCAAATGAAAATTTATGTTTACTTTTTTATGGTGCTAGGAGAGAGAAGGATGAGTATTCAAAATACTTGGGATCATTTTCAGTATATAAATGCAATTTTATCCGGAACCTATTGACAGCCACAATGTATTTGTTTGTAGAAGATTATCTCTATCTTCGCAATACTGCAAAGCTTAGTATAAGCTCTGATCCTTTTTATTTCATCATAATATTTGTAATCGTGAGAAAGGGCAAAACCTAGACATCTCACTTTCTATGACCCCCTCAACAGGACTTCGAAAACCCTCATCGCAAACCTCATTCAACATGCTATAAGCTTCCGCTGTTGACACTCTAACTAGAAACGGATGACTGATTCTAATTTTTTTTTTTACATTACAGTTGTCCAGCATATCAAGCGCCACAATATCGTTCTCAAGAGGGAGCTGGGAGAAGGAGCCTTTGGCAAAGTCTTCTTGGCTGAATGTTATAACCTATATCCTGAGCAGGATAAGATCTTAGTTGCTGTAAAGGTAAATATATATATATCTATATCCTATAGCAGTGATGGCTAACCATTTCTGGACTGAGTGCCCCCACACACCCTGTTCATGCAACAGAGACCCGAAGACTAGCTGGCCGGCATGCGTGCATACACAGTGGAGCTGAACTGGGGTGATGGCTCATGTGCCATCAGAGAGGGTGCTGTGTGCCACCTCTGGTACGTATGCCATAGGTTCGCCATCATGGTCCTTTAGACTTGTGTTATATACCAGCCATTTCTGTTTCTCCAGAATAAGCTATTTCTTTCTGAGAATATTACTCCCATTATTGTTTAGATTGATCTGCATTTGGATTTCAACTGTTATACTCTTTTCTCTATGTATTTACAAAGTTATGTTAATTGCGTCATTTGAAGGCAGACACCTATAATCCGAAGTACAAGAGTTACCTGCACCATTTTTTGATTCTGGTGCCCCACAAGTTTCTCTAAGAACTGCTAATAACTATAACGGTTATTGTAATGAAGCGAAAAACTATTAAATATATAAAGAGTCTTCTTGCTACTTGTCTTGAATAAATTCAATGCAATGTTAACGACGCATGCAAGCAAATGCAATTTAGTTGAAGTTTTTGTCCTGGCCCTACCCAGTTGGGAGATTATGGCCCCTCCAACATACCCCCATAGAAGAAAGGTGAAGCTTTAAACAGAAAATGTTCTGGGCAAATATTGATGAGCTCTGCAATGAATCCATTTCTGCATCGCATTTACAGATAGACCTTGATTCATGACCACAATAGGGACCAGAACATCTGTCACTATGTGATGCAATTGTTAAATGAACTGCACCCACTTTTACAACCTTTTTTGCTGAGCTATTAAGCGAATCATGTGACTATTAAGCAACCACATTGCTTGTTGGAAGCCTCCTTGGGAAGGTTGTAAATGGTGATCATGTGATCCTGGAATGTTGCAATCATTGTAAATACATGCTGGTTCCAAAGTGCCCAGATTTTGATCATGTGACAGTGAGAATGTTGCGATGATCATAAATATGAGAATTGGTCATATTTTTGTGACCTTTTTCAGCACTTTTGTAAGAGTCGTTAAATGAAGGGTTGTGAGTCATGGACTACCTGTTTGGCCCCAGTCTTAGTTTTGTACATTTAACAGAAACTGTAACTGCAGGAGGTTTGTAAACTCTAGTTGTGAAGTGAGAGTCCCAATCTTTTCCAGAGATTCCCAGTTATTGAACAGCCTATGCCTGTGATGGCAAACCTATTTCATGCGTGCCAGAGATGGAGCACAGCGCCCTTTCTGTAGGCATGTGAGCCGTCAGCCCAGTTCAGCTCCACCGTGCATGTGTATGTGCTTCCCGCTAGCCAGTTGCTCTTCAGGTCTCTGCCGTGCATGCATGGAGGTGAGGCGCGTGTGGTAGTGGTGAGTTCCTACCAGTTCAGTACGGATCTTGCGAACCGATATAGCGGTGGTGGGAGGCTCCACCCACCTGCCCAGACGTCATCACAGAACCTCTGCACATGTGTAGAAGCGTGTGTGTGTGCTCCCATTGTGAACGGGTAGCGAAGGTAAGTGGAACCCACCCCTGGCATACAGGAGGTCATGTGCAAATGCGGGGGTGGGGCACATGAGAGCTTGCGGGAGGCCCACACATGCATGCAGGGGGCAGGGCACGTGCAGGGATTGCACACGCATTACATTTTGGGGGTTTGGGCGTGCACACGCACATTCAGGCGTGCAGGCACATACTTTGGCTACTTGGTTTGGAAAAGGTTAGCCATCACTGGCCTATGCTATTATAGCTGTATTCATAGCTAGTTCTATTTACTTCAGGGTTAGGCAATTATGGCCTTTTTACGATCTGTGGACTTCAATTCCTAGAATTCCTGAGCCAACCATGCTAGCTCGGGATTTCTGGGAGTTGAAGTCCACAGGTCAGAAAGGAGCCATAGTTGCCCAACCTTGGTTTACTCTGTCAGAAGAATACACAGATTGAGCAGCCCCAGTATATGTAACCTTATTCTCTTCCTCAACTGCTTTCACACATTTAACAAATATGCACAAGATAAGTCACTTTTTGACAGATCTGGGTGTTTGACTTCAAAGCTAAGCACTGGCTTTCATTGGGTTCACTTTGTTTTTCCAACCCCATGGTTGTCTCTGTGATAAAAAGATGAAATAGACAAGCACAATTTATGCAAGAAGAAATCCAGAAACAAGCACGGTAAGGATATGTTCTGGAGACTGGGTGAGACCAGCTCCAAAATAAGTGCAGAGTTGCACTGACCACCAGTTTTACAAAATGGTTTTCTATTTTCTCCAGTTGAGATGGAGTACTTTGTGACTGATATGTCCATTTCAGAAGAAATGTAGATTGGGGAGTACCAGAACAAGCAGAACGTATCTTTGTTAATGTTCAAAGCGTTGTCAAATTTTCTTTTCATTCATTGGATCTTTGACATGCCTGCTCACTGGTTGCTGATCAACGCAGAACAGCATTGTGTACTGTATGCATGTGAAGAAATAGCTTCTGTTTTGCCTCGTGGAAAGTCTACAGCTGAAAATGAAGTGCTTGGCAAGGAAAGGGAGAGAGCAAAAAAATTCAGCAGATATTCTGATCTTGTAACCATAAATAATTTGAAAAGAGTAGGTATTCCAAGATCTTATATAGAAATAGGATAAATAAATATATACATGTTCACACATAGAAAAGAAAACCATGGTTAGCTTTTTTGAAAGGAGAAGATCCCAAAGGTGCTGTTCAAAAGATAACTGGACTTTCTTGATATTTTCCTTGAAAACATTCAGTTCATTTCAGAACTGAAGAAACTTCTTGTATGAAAAATACAAGAAGTTTCTTCAGTTCTGAAATGAAGAAGCTTCTTAGATGAGAAGCGAAATGTTTTCAAAGAAAATATCAAGAAAGTCCAGTTGCCTTTTGAACAGCACCTTTGGGACAATCATGACTGGAGGACTGAGAATTTCCACAGAGAAGGAAAAGGAGAAGGAAAAAGAGAAAGATGGGAGCAACGGGTTTATTTTTACTTTCAATTTGTTTGTAGAGAGTTTGATTTGTAGGTGCCCACTTTCCAGTGAGCTGTTCTGCAGAAGGACTTAAGTGAGATTTAAATGGCATGCTGGCTTTCCATAAGCCTTCTAAAAGCAATGTGATGAGGGGTTATGCTGAATGGAAATAGCATTTTTCTATCTTGTTTGAAAGTTGACTTGTGTTACATTGCTTTTATCCAGAAATGGAGTGATCTTATTCTAAGAGGACACACTGGGAGCAGGCTAAATTGCAGACTTCTGTAAAGAAAGTCAAAATTGCCTGTTTCGTTTAATATGAAATTATTATTTTTTTACTAACCACAAAATTGTCTATCCTGATTTGGCATCTGTTTGCAGCATGCATTCTCATACCTTTTTGTTCTTAATATGTGCATCTCTTTACAAGCAATTTCCCCTAATACAGGTATTTTCATATGCCATCTTCTATGCTACTTTTAGATACTTTTATTGGTCAAAGGACCACACTGGCATTCTAATTTGTCTATTATAAATTTTGGAGTAACAATTAATTCAAATTGTATCAATATGTGGAACTGAGTAATTTCTTCTACAATTCTAGTCACTAGAATTCTCAGTCACCGCCCTGAGTCCCAACAGGGAGAAGGGCGGTATAGAAATAAAATATTTATTATTATTAGTAGTAGTAGTAGTAGTAGTAAATGCAGGTGAGCTGACAAGTCCTCAACTTTTGATCATGTGACTGGGGGGTCACTATCTCAGCTATAACTTCAGTGACTGGCTGTATTCATTCAGCACTGTTATAACTCTGAACAGTCACTGGATGAATCTACTCAAGAAAGGGCTACATGTAAGCCAGTCCTTATTGGTAGTGTCTTCCCCTTCCCTTCCTTTTAAGAACTGCCTTCCAGCTTCAGGAATCAGCTCTCTTCTCTGCCTGGGCAATAAATCAGGCCAGGCAGCCTAGAAGGAGTGGAGGAGTTTATTTATTTAGGACTGACAAGAGTATTCTAGCAGATGCTTTCTGGACAAGTTTCTCCTCACGCTAGCATCCATTTCCCTTAATCCTCTTCTCCAGCTATCGCCCTCTGATTCCTTCATTGGAGCAGATCCATAGGCACTGATTCGGTGGTTCATATTTACTCAAAATGAGACAGGTGTTCCATCACCACAACTTTCCTCTCCTTCTCGTGTGCTTTCTACTTTCTACACAGATAAACTGGATGATTCTACATTAGATAATCAGAACATCATTTACAAGCAACTCAATAGATTTGTAGAAAAAGTGTGGGAAAGGGGTTTACAAACAGCATCTCAATGGGTGATTGCAAAACTTTATAGTTAAAGAAAACAAGAAACCAAATAGTTCACATGAACAATAGATTAATTAAAAGGAGAAAATTAGCCAATCTGGAATTGATTATATTGGGAATACATTTTCTTTCCAATTAGGTTAATACACATATTGTTGTTCTACACTTTGGATTTGGCCTAAGAGCATTTTCTTTTGCTTTCCAGCTTTTTACTAATTGTACATACTATATGTGTGGATATTGGCTCAGCTTTCTTAAAGTGCCTTATATCTTGCCTAATCTCTATTTTGTTTATTATCTGCACACATTCTTCAAAATAGAGGCAGCCGTAGGGATCAATTTAAACATTGGGCGAAAGCCAACATCATGCAGGCAAGCTTTGCTTCACTTCTTCTTGCAGCTTGGCAGTAACCTGTACTCTCCCCAGATATGCCCTGGAAGGAAAAACAGATGGGTTTTTTTTTAGGGGATGTCAATCCATCAGCAGACAGACACACAAACAGGAAAAAAATCCCACCATAAGAAGTTTTTGCAGGAAAAAAAATCCCACAGTTTATAACCAAAAAAACCCAGACACAAGATTCATTCAGCCAATGCTTGATGCAAATGTGGTAAAAGTAAGATGTGAAAAAGCCTATGCAGAGTGATCCTGCAAATTAACCCTAAAGCTATCTTTTTCTGCAATCTCCTTCTAAACCATAGACACCTCCCAAGATTTCAGGTCTTAAGTGCTAACATGCTTAAAATTAATATAATCAGTGGCTAGGTTCACATTTTCTGCTAAATTAGTATGGCTTGTGGTACAATATCAATGACCTGATTCATACAGAAAATTAAATTATAATCTATGATTATATCCATAATGACTGATATGGTGTAACACATAAAAAAAATCAGAGTTTGGTTTAGAAACATGTGAGGCTCACCAAGTAAGTAAGGCATTAAAAAAATTGTATATTATCCTACTTTGGATAATATGCAAAGATCTATCCCTTTTAAGGAGGCTCTAAACCTGAGAAAGGGAGAAAGAAAAAGCACGACCAGAAATAAGGTGGATGGATTCAGTTTCAATGACAATGATTGCACTGTTGGAAGACCTGAAAGACCAGGTAGGATCTGAGGGTCATGGAGAAAATCTATGTGATTGTTAAGAGTTGACAATGATTTGATGACATATAACCGATCAATATATATCTTGTGTGCCTCACGATGATGAGATCTTAAGCCTAGAACTTTAGTATGGTATATTTTGTAGGAGAAGAGCAGGCAGAGCTAAGAGGCAAAGTTAAGTACATCATCAGTTTAGAGTTGTTGCATTCCCACAAGTGTTCCAAAGGCAACCCATCCTGAATTCCATGGGCTCTCATCATGTCCCAATTTAGTGTTGAACTTTATCTGATTAGATTCTTGTGTATAGGCTTGAATAAGTTTTCTATGCTGCAACCTTACAAATGGTCCTGACAATTTTAGTAATAATTTGTGCTGATTTCGTTTTATTATCTTAGTTTACTTTTAATGTCATAAGTTGTTTTCCTTTATTTTCTGGTTTTTAATGATAAAGCCCTTCATGGCATGGAATGGGTTATTTGAGAGACTGCCTCTCATCCATTACATCTACATCAGAGGTGTCAAACTTCTGTCATCATGGCATCATCACATGATGTATGCCAACTTTTTCCCCTTTGCTAAACCGGGTGTGGGCATGGCCAGTGTGTGACTCATCCAGCCTTTGGGCGGGAAGTTTGATATGCCAGATCTACATCAATATCCCATCAGGTTGGCAGGAGAGGTGTGCTGTAGGTCCCATCTGCTAGGGAACACCATCTGATATGGACCAGGAAGGGAGCGTTTTCTATTTTGGCATCTGCCCTTTGGAGTATTGCCCCTGGAGATTAGATTGGTCCTGACCATGCTAATTATCTGTAAGGCCTTAAAGACGTGGTTTTGCCATTGGACTTGGGTATCAGCTATGCAGATTGCTGTTGACACATCTTGATATAATTTGGCAGCTGATTATGTTACCATTCAGAGTTTCTGAATTGGGCAATCTACAAATTTAATACATTATTATTCTTAGTTATGGTTGCATTGTCATTTTTATCCCCCTATCAAGTCCTCCCAATGACCTACAATAAACAAATGTTGTGATCTGAATTATTATTATCATATACGCAGCAATGTAAAATGACACCTGCCAATTCTTTAGTTCATCTTGGCCTTTATATGTATTAAATACTTTTAAAAAAAAATCTAGGATGTTGTATTTATTTATTAATTAAATTTTATGCCACTCATCTCCTCTACAAGGTGGTTCTGGAATCTGTAATATGTCAGTTTAGCATAAGTGTTAAGCCAAGCAGTGTGGCCTTTTGTAATTGACAGATGGAAATTTTGCTGACACATAGTATTTCTACGTACCATCCAAGATTTTTGTATGGCACCATCTGTGCCAATAATCACTGGCAATACTATGGCCAGTTTAAGCCAATATCTTTCAACTTATATTTTCAGATCTTGATACTTTGTCATGTTCTCCAGTTCTTTGTTTTCTATTCTACTATTCCCAGATATGGTGAGAACAATGATCACACTTTCTTCTTTTCAACCACAGTTAAATCTGGTACATTATGAGCCAAACTTCATTAGTCTGTCTTTGAAAATCTCACAATATTTTAACCTGCTCATTTTTACTACTTTTTCTATAGCAGCCAAAGTCAAGCCTTCATATTTTTTGTTTAACTATTATGGTTGGTCTCACAGTCACCCAGATGTGACTTGGATTTGTCATTTTATTCACCTACTGAATCCTTCCCAAAGACCTGGGATAGGCAGATATTGTTTAATAGTCTTAGAGGTATTCCAAGTAAAGTGCCTTTTGCAATTGACTGATTTTGTCAATCCTGATTGTGTTCAAGTGGTGGTCCAGATGTTATGTAATTGCACCCAAGGCACTAATTACTATGTATTATATGCTATTGCTTTCTTTTGCTATAGTTGTTCTACTTCTATTTGCAGGTCTTTATATTTTGTTCTTTTCTCTAGTTCTTTCTCTTCTGTTTTGCTGTCTCTAGTTACTGCCATGTAGCCTTTTTAGCCTTTCTTATTGACAGTTGTGAAGTCTGAGATGTTATATGGCAGATATTTGTCTGTTTGAATTCTAAAGTCTCAGAGCAATTTATCTGCTTCTTTCTTCTATTATTTTGTCTGTTTTGTCATCCCACCAGTCCTTGCTTGAAAGCAAATGACATTTCTTGAAGATAATCCAATGCACTCTTGTTGCTACTCTGTCATGCTGTTGTTTGTAGTCAGTCTGTGAGATTGCCGTGCACTAACTAACTAAGTGGTCTGCTGTTTCTTCAGTTTCTTTACAGAAGGGTGTTTGCTGTCTGTTGCTATCTTCTCAGATCTGACTTTGTATGGATTTGTTCTAAAGTTTTCGTCTTGTGCAGCCAGAATTAGCCCCTCTGTTTCTTTCTTCGACTTTCCCTTTCTTATTCCGCCCATTTTTAATTTCCATTTCACAAAACAGGTGTCCTGAAAATCCTGATATTTTTTATCCACACCCAGTAGATACCCTTGTTCAAAAAGCAATATTTTGTAGCTGGAGCATAGATATTATTTGGCTATTTCTAACGCTTCAGAGAGAAAGAAAAGAAAAAGAAAAGTCTCATTCTTTCCACCATTATCTCACATTAAATCACAAGAGTAAATTAGGTTGAGCAAAACACTCTTTTGTTTCTGTTTTTCTTCCAACAATGTTTCAGGGGGCATTTAATACAATCTTTAGTTGTTAACATTTTGTAATGGGCAGGCACAGCCTCAAGAATTGATTACATGTATTGATTCAGACTACAACTGATTTACCAGTCCTACTCTGCCTTGGAAAATACCTGGATTCTGAAGGTGTAAGATAATTAATTAAAAATTTCTTGCCAAAATCCACTAGGAGAAAAGTATTGGTAAGTAAAAGAAGTTGAAGTAGTGTTGCATGAAGTTCAGCATTCTTTTAAGACAGTGCCAGAGATGGTATTCAGCAGGTTCTTACTAGTTCTGGAGAACCGATAGCGGAAATTTTGAGTAATTTGGAGAACCGGTAAACACCACCTCTGACTGGCCCCACCCCCATCTATTCTCTGCCTCCTGAGTCCCAGCTGATCGAGAGGAAATGGGGATTTT
>JANHFK010005565.1:33670-45735 GCA_036250565.1 Sibynophis collaris | reverse complement strand
GGGCTTTTTTTAGCACATGCGCTCAAAAGCCTGATTGAGCTTATTATCAGGGGATGTCTTATTTTCAGGGAAACAGGGTATATACTTGTATACCGAAGACCTATACAACTGTATGTTTTATGCTGAATTGCATCAATTAATTAAAAAAATAAAAACATACGAGGGATGACTAAGCACAGCTGAATTTTAGAAAGCTAATCAAAATATTTTTCATTAGCATTAATATCTTTCCCAGTATTAGGCTTTTTCTTCATGCTACAAGAGATAATTTTCTTATAAAATAGATTTTATACAAGAGGAATTATTGTAAAAGCTGATTTAGCTTATTACAAAGTCAATCCTACCCACCCCACCCAACCTTCCAAAGTTCATTCATTGGGAGAAAATAAAAATAATGCAGGGAGGCAGAGGCCGAATTTGGTGTAGTGGTTAAGGCACCAGGCTAGAGACCAGGAGACCTAACATTATAACATGGGCATGGAGACAGCAGGGTGACCTTGGGCCAGTCACTGTCTCTCAGTCCTAGGAAGAAAGCAATGGTGAACTACTTCTGAAAATCTTGTCAAGAAAAGGGCTGGTTTAGGCAATCACCAGGAGTCAACCCTGAGTCGAAGATATACACACATAGACACACACACAAAACCCCTAATGTCATATCGCTGTGCCTCCAAAACAAAAAGCATTAAAATTTTTCAAGTGAATAAACTATTCTCCAAAGCTTATAGCAAGATGCTCCAAAATGAGGTTCCATTTCGAAGCATTTTTGGCACCATTGACCTAACATTATATTTCATCAAAATCTATCTCAAGATTTCATTGTAAAGTAAAGACTAACCCCAAAACCTGTAAAGTTAGGTATTAAAAGAGATTAAAGAATAGGAAAAAATTATATTGTATCTTACAAAATTTATATTTTAGAATTTAAGTAGTTGACCACACTCAGCTATCTAGATCAAAACAGTGTATGTGTGTGTGTTTACTGCAGCACAGATGCTGGCCATTCTTTACATGTATGCATAAACACAACGACGTAATCCCTTGGCTACAGTTTGCAAACAATATTTTGATTTCTGGATCCAGGTTCCTATTTCATTCGCTAGGAGTTAATGTACAATAAAAGCTACCTGCCACTATAAGTCTTTATTTAAAAAATCCAAATAAGCCTCTGGTACAAAAAAAGTTAATGATTTTTTCTACCTTGTCACTTTGCAATTAGATTCAATCAATTCATTTTCAATGTCCAAAAGAGTAGATGGCAGATTATATTCCAGTGGCGATGTCAATTTTTTCAAACGCAATAAACCAGTACAGAATTTGGCTCCCATCTCTTCCAGTTCACGTGTCCCAATTTGTAAGCCCTAATGACAAAACATACAGTGTTAAACAGTTCAGTGCAATTTGCTTTCTGCACATATACAGTTCACTATTTACTCAAAATGAGTAACTGAAGGAAGAGGTAGCAAATGCTGCCAATACTTTTAATATGTTCAACTTCCTGCATAAAATGGGAATATCTAGAGGGGGATTCTTTGTGAATTTAACTGGATGTGTTTAAAATCTTCTCCAACATAAAAAGATTGTGGGCAGAAATGGAGGAATGGCATATGAATTCCCAATTCTCTGCCATGTACACTTCAAATGAGCAACACTGCATAATACTTTTCAGTTTCTACCCCATCCCACCCCTGGCCTCCCCTAACTCATGTACTGCTTGCACTGGTCGTCTCAGGTTTCCTGTGACTCACACATAGTGTGCACCAGCCCTCCCCTAGCCTCCCATGAAGCCGGCACCGCCCTTCCCAATCTCTCCCCTAGCCTCCCGTGACTCATGTACAGTCTGGACCGGCCCTCTTGAGCTCTTGCCCCCTCTGCCTGCTCCTGCAGCAATTCCTGGTGATGCCCCTTTGTTCTTTATCTAGGACCCCCACCTCTTCCTGCTTAACAATGCATGCATTTTGAGATTGCCGCAGCAACCAGGACAGCCCAGAATTGCCATCATTAAGTGATAGTCACGTAATGTCACACTTTACCACTGCATCACTTAGTGATGGCAATACCTGTTCTTATTGCCATCATAACCTGAGGACTACCCATACCACAAAGAATGCTTTTTAGGAAAAACAGAAATCATGGTTGAATAAGTTTTATGACCAAATGAACACAAGGGCATCTTCCATATTCTAGACTATACAAGGGCATCTTCCATATTCTAGACTATACATGAATTATATGTGAATGCATACTCTATATTATAGGTGAATGGTTTTTTTCATTAGAAGAATGCTAACTATTTAGGAGTCTGTTCATTAAATTACATGATGTACAAGAGCTGACATAGTTTCGAGCTCCTTTGAAATGAATTCAAGTACTATACAGTACCAATTTAATTATTCAGATGCATTAATATAAAATGCTACTTTACCTTGTATTTCCCTTGATCACATCCACACAATGTGCTTTCCATGGTGTAACTTCTTTGAACACCTATCTCTCTCCACACTACAACGCGTGCTGTAGATTCCTTCGATTTTTCTACGACAAAACTGCAGCTGCTCATACTGAATGCTGGGGCTGCCTGGCTCAGAATCTTAGGGAGAGTCTACCAGAAATAAGCAGCAAAGAGCATTATAGAAAAATTCTGTGTGGCTTATATATCCTTAAAGTATAAATTTGGGTGCCACAGATTTGAAGAATACTACAGATAGTATTGGTTGGATATAGCTCTTAAGTTCCTTTCTTTTACAGATGAACACTATCCAATTAATGACTTACACAATGTTGATTTTAAAAAAAAATATTTTAAAAATATTTTAGACTATTATTCCTCTACACCGCATTCTTCTTTTGCTTCCATGTGAAATTGATGTATACTGAATCAGATAGCAGTTCATCTATCCCAGTCATTTCCTGACTATTCAAGCTCTCCCAGCAATTAGATACTGATTTTATCATGCCATTATAAATTCATTAGCCTTTGGGGTGTTTTTGCTTGGTTATCGTAATCTGATTGTTCATGTTACTGAAGATACTGGCAATTTTAAATGAAAATAAATATAAAATAAATACTCTGAGGTGAGTTTTCGTCATGTTCCCTATTTTTTTTGTTTAATTATTAGTCAGAATTTAACCTCTGTTTACAAAACTGCTAGCAAACTATTATTCAATGAAAATAGTATTGATAAAAGAAACACAAACTATAAACCCTAGGCATGTATCTGTCTGCATACACACATAAACATCTACTTACCCTATAACCAAGGTCTTCAATCAGATCACTAGAAGCAGCACTAACATTAGTATGCCATATTGTTTCCTTGATGCTGCAGCCATACATAAATACATTTTTCTTGCGAGAATGACCATGATAGTCACAAAAAACCTATAAAGAAGTATTTTTCAAAAATTAAAGGTGCACATTCAACATAAAATGCAATTCAGATAAAACAATCCATCTAGAAATAAGCAATAAGATCCTTTAGAAAATGAATGCATTCAGTGACATGAACCCTTGAGTAAAATCTTCTGATGGATGTATTAATTTAAATTGTTTTTATTAAAATTTTAAAAAGAATTTTTAATAAACAATTTAGATCAAGCTTGTCAGTTATAGTTCTTCACAAATTTCTTGAAGAACATAATTTCAGGGGTTAAATGTGAATTTACAACTCAATAAAGTATTCTACACCTTTAATGAAGGCATATTTTGTTTAATTTTAAAGAAAATTTAAAAATCAAGTCAGGAAATAGTACATAGTATTGATTGTTCATATATCTACTTCTTTCACATTTTTAAAATGATAAACATACGAATATTTATATTCTTAGATGAATGGTCCTATAATAGGAACTGAATTATTCCTGCCAAATTTCAGTTACTGTAACTAATTTCACTGTTATTAATTTTTCTCCAGCACAGTTCTAAAACCACCAGTAACATGGGCAAGAAGGCAATTCCTTAAGCAATGCTTTTACAAAGAATTAAAGTTGAGGGAGTTTTAACTGTCATTACCTGCACATCGTTTAAAGGTAAAGATCACATTTTAAGTGGTTTTTTCTTAACTAAGGAAACACATGCTTACCAATGGCAAACGTTTTATAGCTGCCAAATATTGAAGCAGACCTTTGGCATGATAAATTGTGGGGTGCAGATCCGGGTTTGGGTTTTGCCATTGCCTATTCAAATCCTCCCCACTTAAAGAACAGCGATGACTATAAAACAAAAATTAAAAGTCTTCCGTTATAACTATTTCATTCTCCCAGAAAATGAATGTTAAAATTTATGAGGATGGTAACAATTTCACTGCAAGTGTATCAAGGTAAAGGAAATTCTTCTAAAGCAGGAATGTTCAACATTGGCAACTTTAAGACCTGTGGACTTCAACTCCCAGTATTCCCCGGGCAGCATGTCTACAGGTCTTAAGGGTGACAAGGTTGGACACTCTTGATCTAAACTGTTGTTTCAAGCATTTAATATTTTAAGTCAGATAAACTGAATTAAATTGGTGGAAAGAAAGACAAAGCTAACACGCTTGTATTCCGTATTCTTGTGTCAAACCACCCTTGACAAATGGCCCCAACAGCAGACATTGTTTTAAATTGTAAATAGGAGAAAATAGTTTTTCAGAAGTGCCATTGATTTACTTTCTAGGTTTCTACCAATTTTATGTTTTTTCCTTTTGTTTATGTATTATAGCTGGAGTGGCATATCAGAATGTGCTCATTTGCAGAAAAAGTTATCCTTTATCTCATCAGCCTTACATTCAGCCTTATTGAAGTTTAGAATAGAAACAGTGAAATCGCAGGACCTTTATAATATTTACTTGATCTCACAGGGTACACACTAAGCATTACTAAATCTAGATTTACCCAATCATTTTTAAAATTACAAATTGCATCATTCTGAAGGTGTCTGATCTACTTTGAAATGTCAACTGAAAGTCTCAATGATGTAATATTTAAAATAGGGGTCAACTCTTTAATTATCAGAGTGATTCAGATAAACTTTAAGGCTTATTGATCCAAATGAATTGTGTCATTTAGCTTTCCATAAAGTTTAAATCAGAGATAGATGCTCTTTGACTGTCGGAACTTCAAATCATGACACTACCATGTTTCTCCAAAAAGAAGGACGGGTCTTATTTTCGCAGGCATTGCAGCCATCTGAAGGCGAAGCCAGGGCAATGCATGCGAGTGGCAGCAAGCAGCTACAGAAGGGGCCACAAAAGAAAGCGAGGCAGGTAAGTAGGGCAGCTCCACTCCACCCTAGCTTATTTTTTACCTGTGTGCCTCGCCCCACCCCTTGCACCCCGGGGTGGGTGGAGTCTTAATTAGGGCTAATTTTGTGGGTGGGGCTTATTTGATTGCATGTGCTCAAAAACGTGATAGGATTTCTTTTCAAGGATTTCTTTTCTTTTCTTTTCTCTTTTTGGAGAAACATGGTAAATATTGCAAAAGATATTTACATCACAGAAATGAAAGAAACGCAAGCCCTCTGATTCTGTAGAAAACAAAGAAGGCGGTTTTCCTCAGCATTATAAATAAAGTTAGGCCATTTCAGGATAAGAGAAACTCTGCTGGACCTTGTCAAAGGCCAGCAGATGAGGCTTCTGCCTTAGAACTGAACAGTTCATTATTACTTTTAAATAAAAGACAGCTGTGTTAAGTGTAGCAGACTTGGCTGAAATCAGTCTAATAACATGAGGGATAGGATACTTGGCTTCAGTCAGCCCAGGGGAGAAATTATGCAGAGAATAAATCCCACTGAATTGAGCAGGATACACAAAGGATTATACTTAAATCTTAGAGATTTTAATACAATATAGGAGCAAGATCCATGGAAGGAAATTATATAGATTCAAGAGTAAAAATGTGCTTTATATTAATAGCTATTTGCCTAGACTGATATTATCTCCTACTGAAATTCCCAGATTTAGCTGAAATACTTTTTAATGTTGTAACAAGTTTCATGCAATAGCCGAAGGTGGCTGGAGATTTTTCTGCAATGGAACTGAACTTTTGTCTATTCAATTGTGTAGCCCAAGCTTCTCTATGCATATTTATGCTTTATATTTAATACCCTTAATGTGTATGAACCTTCTGTAGTTCTAAAAACTACTGCTATCTAGAATTAAAGAAAGGTTTAAGGATGCTGCCAGCAATTTCTGTCTGTCAGTTTAACAGCTGACTAGTAAACCTCTTATTTTCTGTCATCTTCAACCCTCATCAGAGATCACCTGCAAAAGATGGACCAAAAAGGTGGGTTTTGGTATACTTTTCTGGATCATATCAACATTTCCTTCAGATGTCTTCCACCATCCTGTAAGCAGTGTAACACTACTCTGTCTATTATAGTATTAGCAACTGTTTATAAGCATTCTGTCAGAATAACTATGCAAACAAATCAAGAAATAAACTGTGTTTTATTTCCCACCTACCCACCTTTATACTCATATGAATTAGGGAGATTCTGTTTGAGCCTTTTGCTAAAACCTTTTGCTTCTTTGGGGCTTAAACCACATTTTCTCTCTTATCACTTTGGTAACAGATCTGGCCTATCAATATTGAGATATTTTTTTAAAATCTCTAACTTTTCCAAGACCAGGCCAATCTTCAATAGCCACCACTATCTAGATCTGTACCTTGATAAAGATATGTAGACTTCAACTACCAGAATTCCATAAATGAATGAATGACTCCGCTTACATTTGTTTCTCTAGGATATCATTTTACAGGGTCCTTTGGTAATTTTAAGACTCACTTCTGATGCCAACCTCATAGCACTTATTCCATTTCTAATCTTAGCATTTTTTATTGGCTAAGTAGTAAAAAGCACTCCTTGATTTTCCCCAGATTGGTATATAAAAAAATAGCAGGAAGCCATCTCTGAAAGCAGGTTGTCAGAAGGAGGAACAGTAACAACACTGTGCTTAATAATAGGTGTATCTTCATTTGGGGTGAGTTAACATTATATTTGATTTAATTACACCACAAAGTGCCATACAGTACGATTACCTTTGCTTCAATAATTGAAAATGAGAAGCTATTATGGAAAGTAAATTCTGACCATGTACTTAAAATACTATTTTTAAACAAAATTGGACTTACTAAAAAGCATTAATGCACATATGTGAGTGAAGAAAAGTAACTGTTCACTTAAAATAACATAGTTGTATTAGCTAGGTGAAGATTCTAGAAGATACATTTTGCAGAAAAAATCTGATTTATAAAAACTGTATTCCAAGCAACCTCGGGATAACTACAGCAGAATGAACTATTTTGCTAAATGCAATCAAAAACTTACTTTCCATTAATGACTCCATCAGGATTAAGCATTGGTACAATTTTAAAAATATAGGACTCTCGTAAACTCTGGGCACCAGGAGTATTACTCGTAAGATACTCTAACGTTCCCTTCATAACCCAACTTGAATTGGTCTCTCCAGGATGTACACGCGCAGATAAGAAAATATAAGGACGATTTCCTAAAAACAGCACAAATAAAATAGCATGATATAGCTATCACTGAGTTGGAAAGATCTTAAAAATATACTAGAACATCCCTGACAGATTAATCATATTATATCTGTTTGTTATAAATTCATAAAGATAAAATACTTTGTCTTCCAGACAGCGTAATAGTTTATGAAAGCACAAGGTATAATCAGCATATTATATCACAATATTATAATCGGTATAATGTTCCTTGAGCCAATTCAGTGGAAGAGGGAAGAATCTGTTTGCACTGGCATTTTTAAAAATTCCACTGAATTTTAAATTTTGTGGCAAGGTTACAGCTAATTTTGATACTACTTGCTATAATACTTCTGTTCCAAGTCTATAGCATTTAGAGTGGACCTCTCTCTCTATCGTGAAAGAGACTTATCCACACAGAGTGAAATGTGTAATTAGTCACAAAAATACCACCTAATTTCATTGTTGCTGAAGCATATCTCAACCTTTATTCCTCAAATTAACTGAGAACGGTTGTGGCCAATGTTTTCTGTTGTGTGCCTATGAATTATTATCACTAAACAGTACAAAATCAAAGGAAACACAGGTTTTATTTGATTTGAAACTTTCTGAATATAATCAAAAGGAAAAGGCCATACTTACTGAACTGACAAATATGTTCATAGTATTTTGATTCTGGCATGGCTGTAATAGTTACTACAGGACAATTATTCCCAGAGAGAGTCTCGCATAAAAGATGTTGCCGAAAATATATCTGCTGAGGATTGTTTGTGGATTCTAATTTTTGGAGATGCATCTTCATAATGAAAAATAAGTACATAAATTCAGAGCCAATTTTATCTTTTAATAAAGCATTTTAAAATCCTAGTTAAAATATTTAACGGAATTTCTAAATTCAGCCCTTATAATATTGCATCTAATGTTTTAAGTATTGTTTAAGTATTGTCTTGGTGCACAGATGCAATGAAGGAATAAAATAATTATAGGAACAAAAACTTACATAAAATAATGAAGCTTGATGTTATCAAACTGTATTGTTAGTAAGAAAGAGTTTATGGATTGTACAAGTTGTAATCATACATTACATTAAGTTATAAGCAATAGGTAACTCATAATATTGAAACTTGTAGTATCATCATTGGCAATAGTGTATTAAATTATTGCAAGTATGGTAAATATTTTTTTTCCACAATGGAAAGCCATCAATGAAATTCTCTATGCATTTAACCTAAGTTAGCATGACTACTATTATTATACATGCAAACTATATATGAAGGAACCTTTAAAATATCTTATTTATTTTCAAAGCTTGCCAATTCATTGTTTCCCATTTCAATGCAAATGTTCTTTATCAGCATAAAAAGATTAAATGTTGGTAAATCCTCTCTTTCTGCAATTTAAATTTTCGCTCTGCACTGTAAAAGCCATTTTGTTGGATATTATGGGGAAGAGTTAAATACAGGTTTTCTATTCTATGAATGGATAGGAACTTCTCATTTAAATAAAGGGACTAAGATTAAGTAGATGTTCCCCTGTTCCAGAAGATTCCCTAAAAGTCAAGTTCTCCTGACTAGTGGAAAATAATAATCCACAGTGTGCATATTTCTTAACAAAAATGTAACAAAGTTACACTGGAAATAGCCTATGTGATCAGTATTTGGGTATTTTGATACTCATATAGAGGTCTACTTACTACTTTATAAGCAATTTTAGATTTATTATTACTATGCTGATACTACTTGATCAGAATTGTCTTTATTATCAACTGCGCACTGTTTTAACCATACCTGAAGCAAACTAGAACAAAACAAACAAACAAACTTCTTGCTCTTAAATTCTTAATATGAGATCTCACTGCAAAATACTTAATTTTATGCTGTTTGTAAAATACTGTAAAAGACATTGCTTCCATAGGATTATTTAACCTCAACTTTTATTTATTTCATAATACAGAACTTTACTTTTTGAATGTTGTGATAAATCCTGAACAATATAATTATTTAAAGGTATCATCATGAAATAATAAAATTATAAATCAAGTTATTATGAATGTATTCATATTAAAATTATTTACCATTAAAGCTGAGTAAGTATAAGGATAATGGTAAGCAAAATAGCAAACATCATCCTTATGATGGAAGGTGACTGTGAAGGTGATTGTATAATATGATTTCCCTTTTTGACCTCCTGCTGCAATTGAACTTCTTGAAAAATGATTCCTAGGAACAAAACATTTATATTATGATAAAGATATATCAAGTGCATCATTTTATGTAGTAAATTAGTATTTGTTATTTTGAGCCAAATAATGATGTTTAATATATCAGTCTTCATTTTTTTATTTCAAAGTGTTCATTACCAATGCCGTTAATGCATTTAAGAGCTATTCTATTTTATTCTATTCTATTCTATTCTATTCTATTCTATTCTATTCTATTCTATTCTATTCATTATTTTATCAGTTTTATCAACTACAAAGTGCAAAGAAGATTTCACTTTGGGCTTTCATGAGCCACAAGTAATGTGCCCTGTGATATATGATATCACTATTCCCCACTGGGTATTTCTAACTCTTCTTTTCTTCTGGAAGAAAGCAAGCAAAAGTTTAAAGTACAAAACAGCCACAATGAAAACTCATGCTAGTTTATCACATCTATCTTCTACTTATTGGGGTCAAAACAGGTCACACAATATTGCCATTAAAATTGGGTAGCTGCAAAATGGTTCAAGAGTACATACAGCCAGAGTGCACTAGATTTACTGTTAGCCTTACTTGTAGTAACAGATATCTGTTCCTGTGCGAATCCACGAAGGCCGGCCACCGAGGGCTTCTTGAACAGAGTACATAAGGGGCTGCATACCTTTGAAAAAATGTACTCTATTAGAGAACACAACCACCCATATTCAGCAAATAAATATACCTATATGTAGACATTGTACTCAGCATCACATGGGAAGATAACTTTTGATAAGATAAGAAAGCAAATAGAGTTTTATTATTGTAACATTCATTGTAAATTCAATATTTGAATGTTCTTATGGCCTGTATATATTATGAGCTGTTAAAACTAATAGTGATAATCAGATAACCTGGCTTCTATCTCTTGTAAACTATGGGGACAATATACAATTAACAATCAGTACAGAAATCACTAGCATAATCTAGAGCTTTAAAAAAAAATCTTGGAGTAATCTCCTTTGCATTCTCTTCTGAACTGGACTACTAAAACCAGTTAGCAGCTATTATCTGGAGCAGTAGAGTATAATTTAAGCAAGCTGCCATTCAGATTGCAAGTCAAATCTAAGACACAGTTTGCAATCCTTGTTTGGAGTCTTGATACAAGGACAAGCTGGTTTGATCACATTTCAATTTGATTAATTAAAGCTTGGAGAAAATAAAAGAGAGCATGGATATACAAAATTTTTTGTCCTTTAGGTTATGGATTGGCATAATTGACATTTCAATGCTGCTTCAGTTTCCATGCTAGGTTCTCTATCTTACTATCTGCTCCTTAGAAATCTGTAAATAATTTGTCTATCTCGACTTGATAACCTTTTTTAAATAAAACAACAACATTTGTTATATCACTTCTCTGTGCTATTACTGATAATCTGCAATTATCTTTAATAGTAAATTAACATACTGGTATTATCTACAATTGTCTAAACTACTTCCCCATGCCTCTGTTTGTACTATGTGTGTCCTTTTTTTCCAAGAGAAAAGTAAATTAACTCTTACCATAATTAAACTGACTGTTTGTCTTTTCACAGTTGATTATATTAAATCGGTAGGCACTGCCTGTTCGCATTCCACTGACTTCAAAATAAAACCACTGGTGATAATGATTGCTGTTTATATCAGAATTCAGAATGAGATCATACTCATTTCTAAAAATGAGCAGAAATAAATAAGTCACAATATTCAGGTAACTGATCTATAATGATTAAATAAAATAATAACAATATCTTACTTTCTGATCTGAATAACTTTCCGTAAATTTCCTGATTCAAATTTGGAGTTAAACTTCAAGACATCTCCTTCATCAGGCACTAGACAACTGGAAAATAAAATAAAATTACAATGATTTAAAAATGATTTATTTTGTTGTACTGAATTTGAATTTGAAGTAGTCTGATTGGGGAAGAATACAAATGAACCAGAGCTCCAAGTCTTGTATATTAAATTGGTTTAAATTATACTAAGATGTCCCCAACATAGTTAATGTGAGCTAATGAAAAATATAAACTGCAAGCATGTTTTCTATGTTACAGAACAGTGGGACTTCTTCACATGAAAAAATTCAGATCTCTAACTGAAACATCAACATAACTATCAGCAATTACCGTATTTTTCGGCATATAAGACGCACATTTTTACCCCCGAAAACACGCTCAAAATTTGGGTGGGTCTTTTATGTCGAAGGTAGCCTCACCCACTCACTGGCCCCCACCCTTCAGACGTTTTCGCCGAGCTTCTGCGCGCTAGGAGATGGGCGTCTGGAGCAATTTCTTCTCTCTGGTTTCTTCTGGTGAAGCTCAGCGAAGAAATGGGGGTTGGGGAGAATGCTCGGTTTCCTCTCCCCCCATCTCTTCAC
>JANHFK010005565.1:23541-33570 GCA_036250565.1 Sibynophis collaris | reverse complement strand
TTTCTTGTAAGTGCCAAATTTCCAAAATTAGGTCCGGGTCACGACCAAATAGGTTTGCAACCAAAGTTATGGAATGAATTATGGTCGTGACCAGAGGTTCTACTGTATTTTCAATTCAGTAAAATCTCACTATAAAGTTCCTTCATATAAGATACCTGACAGGTAGTAGTTCAAGTTTATATTGGTAGTTATATCATTTTCATCAATTTATGCCATCTTTTGTGAACATTGTGCAAATGACATGAAAGTGTTTATTGGTTTCATTAGAAAAATGGCATAAATCCTTCCTTCCCCCCTATAGTCATTAGACATTCATTATTCCTCCTTTCCATCAATAAGTCTGTTAAAACAAGCATTACATCAACCACTATGAATAGAACAGATTCTTGTTTCCAGCTGTACTCTTCCAAACTGTTCTGCGGTATTAGGTGTTCTTGTCTATGAATGTGAAAGCACATGGAGAAACAAAAGGAAAGATTGGCTATTATTTTATTTTATTTAATACATTTAGTTTAAAATTTGCAATTTTAATCCAAGAACACTTGATAAAAAAACACCTGAATTTCTCATTCCCGGATTAAAAGACAGCAGAAATATTTTCTCGGTAATGTTCAATAGTGCTTGTGAAGATTAGTACTACTTGTTGATGGATTGGAATAGTTATTTTTTTCCCCAAGACATTTATAATTCATAGGATACAAAACAGTTCCCTAAAACTAACAGATCTTGAAAGCTATGTATTAAAATACAATAAATTCTTCTTTTCGGCTTTTTCATAGATACAAAACAGTTCCCCAAAACGAAAAAATCCTGAAAGTTGTGTATTAAAATACAGCGAATCTTGGTTTTTTAATGAATAAAACTATATTTAGTTTTAATTTTCACTGTGTACAAATTATTAAAATAAATTCATCTTAAAGATACTACCTCTAGCAAGATTTTGACTTTTGCAACTTCATACTGTAAATAGCCAAGGTGACTATCATACTCCCATTAATGTATAAGTTTTCCTAAATTATTGAATCTAAAATGGGAAAGTAATCATTATGGAATGGGTGATTAATCATTATGAAATAAAGATCTTCATATAAAACTTACCTGAGATTATCAAGATCATATACAACTCTGTCTATAATATCATTAGGATGAATAAGCCTTTCAATATCTTGGGCAATTTTTGTCCTATTTAGAAAAGGAAGTAAGATGCCATATTTCAAAACTTTTACAGTACAGTGCCACATGTAGAATCAGTGCATAAGGAAAGAAAGAAGAGTTTGAAAGTCAAGTTTCTACTTTAATATACAGTATTATTTGTGGAACTTGCCACAATTATTTTCTGAATGGAAAGAAAATGGCTTGTACATAACACATTGAGGCTTTCAGACCCAATGTTTGGTTTCCTTGTTACAGGAAACATGCCCATTATGTATTAGCATTTAAAGATTATTTAAATTAGTATTAGTAATTAAACTTAGTTCAGGTTGGAAAATAGGTTATATTAAAAATGCATGCGATTATAGTTTGAATACATTGCAGTGATTGGGTTAGAGTGCAAGCCTCTCACCTCTGGAAATTTCTAATTAAATATGATGAGTCTCTCAATAGAAAAAAAGAGAGATGCTTTATTCAGCTATGTGACCATGCTATAGAAATTGCTGTACTAAATATCTGAATATAATACATATGAGAGAGAAACAATGAGAGTGGGTATCAGTAGTGTGTTCCTACCGGTTCTGTCCGGTTCTTAGAACAAGTAATAAATGCAGCAGGAGGCTCCGCCCACGCGCCCGGATGTCATTATGGACGCTCTGCGCTTGCGAGCGCTCCCATTGCAAGCCGGTAGCGAAAGTGAGTAGAACCCACCCCTGGTGGGTATTTATATGCTTATGTATACATCCATGGACCCAATTTCCTACAAGATATGTTAACCATGTAGAAATTTTCCTGACAATCACTAATAAGCTAAAATGCCTACGCTGAAAAGTTGAATACAATAAATTTTAGTCCTTTCAAGAGCTACACAGGAAACCATACATCTCACAAAGCAATAAAACAGCACCGTACATTGAAATGTTTTTGATAGAAATAGTCTATATTACTATTGGGAAAACTGCCTCTTATTTCAATGTATATTGACTAACAGATGGCTTCTCTTGTATTGCATGTATTTCTTGCATCTCAATCAAAAAGTTAAGCTACATCTGGATGAGCAACAGACTACATTAGAAAGCTCTTAAAGTTGGCTCTTCATAAGGCATATTCATAATGTCTGATGTTTTCTCAAGTATAAACTTGGAATGACTGACCATGGATTATCTCAAGGAAAATCTTGTTAAAATAAATTATTGCTACATATTTCATTTCATATATTTCATATAATATATTCAAATATTTCATATAAAAGGTCTGGGAACCCTTGCTACCTCCCAAATATATAATGCAGAATATTTTTTGGTTTCTAAGACTTTGACTCCTAAAGATTTTTTTTTAATCTTTGTTTTCTAACCTAAGAATATTAATGCTACAATTAATATGAAAGGTCCTTAAGTTTTTATCAATTGCAATCCTTCATTGTTAGAATTATTTATTTTATATGGAAAATGTTCATGATCATATATAATTATCAAAAAGCAGAGAACTGCACTTCAGCAAAGAAAAATATTTTAATTAATATGTGTCCTAATTATTTTCACATAATTCATTTGAGCTTAGCCATGGGATAAAGAAGATATCCTAAACATAATACAAATATAGAATGGATTGACAAACTGACAATAGGAACACAATGCTATCCCAATTGCAAACTACAGTATTGTTAAAAGAATTAACAGAGACAGCAATTAAGATGAAAAAAAATATTTGAATTTGTTCACACTAAGGGACTTGTCCATGATGAAAAAAATTAGAAAGTGTTTCACCTTACTTGTCCAAATTCATAGACTTTACAGCAAGTAAGGCTTTAGCATGCCCCACAGGAAAGTTAACTGTTTTAGTAATAAAATCAAGAGATATTTTACTTCTTCGAATGTCCTCATTTAAGCAGATTCATGCAAAAGGCACATTCTGAATTTAAAATACAACCACTGACATTTTGAGGACTTGACAATGAAAAAATGATCTATTTCTCCTTATTTCAAGACTAACTAAAATTCAACAGTTGTGAAAATGTTTTTTGATGCAGTACTTCAAAAATGTTAAGAGTCCTCTTTCACCTAAGTTATCATTAGTGACACATTTCCATGAATTCTACTTGCCTGTTCACTCAGCAAAACAAAACTATTTCAAATACAAAGCAAGAAATATATAGCAGCTTTCCACCTGATTTATTCTACAGCTAATTATATTTTCTCCTCATTTTTCAAAACCAATACAGGCAGTACTCAATCTACAAGCACAATTGGGTCCAGAATTTGTTTTTAACCAAAGCAGTTGTTAAGTGACTTGTGCCCAATTTTATGACCTTTTTTTACCACAGTTAAGTGAACCATTACTGTTAAGTGAATCATGTAGTTGTTGAGGAAATCTGGCTTCCCCCATTGATTTTGCCTGTCGGAAGCTGGCTGAGAAGGTTGTGAATAGCAATTATGTGATCCTGGGATGCTGCAAATGTCATAGGTAAAGGTAAAGGTTCCCCTCGCACATATGTGCTAGTCGTTCCTGACTCTAGGGGGCGATGCTCATCTCTGTTTCAAAGCTGAAGAGCCAGCACTGTCCGAAGACATCCCCGTGGTCATGTGGCTAGCATGACTAAATGCCAAAGGCGCACGGAACACCGTTACGTGGCACTAGGGATTCAAACCACTGAACTGCCGACCTTTCAATCAACAAGCTCAGCGTCTTAGCCACTGAGCCACTGCATCCCTTGCAAATGTCATAACTACGTGCCAATTGCCAAGCATCTGACTTTTCATCATGTGACCCTGGGGATGTTGTAAGTGTGAATACTAGCAATATAACCCACTTTTTTTCAGTGCCACTGTGATTTCAAATGGTTGTTTAACGAATGGTTATAAATCAAGGACTGCCTGTATCATTAAACTTAGATAGGATCTGAAATATGAATCTTAATGCTATTGTTTCTCTGTAGCCATGCTGCAATTATATTTCTTCGTAATGATAGTTACAAATGTATCAATTCAGAGTATGACTTATGCACAAGCGCAACTCTGAAATGACTATTGGCTTTATATATTACTATAGCACTAACTTTAGTGATGATTTATATATGTTAAATCAATTTTTAGGAGTCATTTTGATTGAGAAAGGAAGAATAATTATGAATCTCGGATGAATTTCCCCTCCCCCTCCATCAATTTAGAAAGCAAGGTTCAAGGAAAATGCACACACCCATTCACTGCCAACTATTGTCAAAAAAGGAGTTTAAGAGACCCCGATGTTATGGAGAAATATCCAATATTTCTTTCACATACATCAGAGTTCGCATGTGACTGGCAGCCATTCTCTTCTTCCTTGTGGAAGAAAAGGAATAAAACATGAGATTATGCAATATCTGAGAATTCTAAAAGTTCTATATACTTTGATGCAGATAATATTTTTCAGTATAACATAAAGCATTTTACGGTGTTGAAAGTGATTTAGCATTTTATCTCAGTAAACTACATAACATCCATATAAAAAAGTTACAATCTCATACTAATATATATTCTAATATTTAGAATGTTCCATTGCAAATGCTAAAAATGATTAGTTATTTAAATATTATTTAAATACATAAAATGTTAGAAAAAAGTTTCATAGATGTATTACTAAAACTCTCCTGTTTTTCTATTTGTAATATTAAATTGGGCAATATGGTGCATGACAAGGCAACAATTTTTGAGTCAATGTACTTCAAATGGGCTAACTTAAAGAGAGCATCCAAAATCTGTAAACCATGATTCTTGTGGGGTTGAAATTTGGCAAAGTTGTGATCAGTTCAGCATTGCTATTGTCAGCTAGTCATATGATCATCATTACCAATACTTCCCACACGTAAAGTCAATGGGGAAGCAGGCAGGAAGTTGGAAGTTGCTGTTGCTCCCTCTAATCTTTTGCCTGCCTGTGATCATTTCGTTTCTGTTTAGGTAAGGAACCATCTCTGAAACAATGACACAGCAGGTCACAGATTGTCTAGCAATATACAGAATTCTGCATTCGCAAAATGTTCTCATATATTACCTAATCATACAGTATTTTTCTTTACGGACAGGCAAATCAAAGAAGTCGAATCCAAAATTTCTGAAAGGAATTTCATAATTAAGTGGGACCTTTTACTTTCCCTTCCATTTTTCAGCATCCCAAAATTTTCTTCAACGATTTGAAGTTCATCTGAAGGGATATGGTGAGAAGGACTGCAGGGCTGAATGGATGAAAACTGCCTGTCTTTCCTTCATTTACAGCATCAATCTTGGATCTAAATATATTCCATTAATAACTGTTATATTTGAATCTAGTAATATTAATTTTACTGTGAATGATACACAAACATTATATTAAATCATTCTCTAGACATGTTTGAGGGAAAAAAAGGTGAACTTACCTCTGTACACCATATGGTCTGTCAAGGATAGGTTCTTTAAATGGAGGTGGAATATGTCCAAAATAATCAGGATAAGCGACTTCTGAATATTCAGGAACAGATCTAGTATTTTTCACTGTTTCAATATAGAGTTCTGGATCATGCAGTTGTATGGTATCAGGCACTTCAATTGTTACTTGCTCTCCTATAGAAACTGAACAAGATACTTCTTCTTCTTCAGGATCAGGTCCAGAACAACATAGTTTTCCCAGCTGGACAGACCGTCCCTCAAACAAAACACTTCCACATGTTGGAACATGTTGAAAAGGTTTATTACAGGTAATTTCACTAATGCTACTTTTACATTCGTTTTTCGTCACGGTCTTAGAAATTTTGGAGTGTTCACTTTTGGATGTATTTTGAAGTGAAATTCGTTCAAAGTCTCTTACAATTTCATGATTCAGGCACTGGCATGATGGAAACAATTTCATTTGATCACCTTGATGCTGGAAACTATTATCCATGATACCATCATTTTTTACCAATCCCAAAAAGCCTGGTCTTTTATTACAGTCTTCACTTTGTAGATTTCTCTCCTTCACAGGAAGTTGCATCATGTCATTTGTTAAGGATGGTTCCTCTCCAGCAGTAGGAACAACAATAGGTCCTCCTGGAGCTGAGTTGTTTGAAAAAGACTTTGGTTCCTTTGAAATGAGATCACATTCCTTAATATTAAAGAAAGAAAAAATGCCAGATACCCGTTAGAGGATTACAATATTAAATGTTAAAGAAAGAGCAATGAATCAGAAAGAAGGATCTGATCCAGACAGAAGGAATAAACCATGGAGAAATGGAGACAAATAGTAGATAATTTCCTTTTGAAGAAGCTAAATGGAGGACAGGTCCATTGCTTTTCATTTGCTCTTGTTCTTCTTTAATAATTTAATCTTTAAGGTCACTAAGAATTCTCTTGGTATATTATAGCCCAAAGAATGTTGGCAAGATTTATTACAGTTAATCTTATATCCAGAATGCTTTTCAAAATATTCTATTATCCATGTAAAATTAGGAAGAGAAGTGGCATGCTTATCTAAAATTACCAAAACATGATTGGCAAATTAAAACGACTAGATTTAAAAATAACAGCATTCTTACCTGAAAATCCTCTGAGAGTTCTGGGAAAAAATGTTCATACATTCTCAAATCTTCCACTGGTCGTCCCAATTCCTGCTTTGGTTTCAGTTTATTGATATCTGTCTCAATGTCATCATTCTAAAGAAAAAAGTCCATAAGCATAATTAAAAAGATGTTTTTAGATAAAATGACTAAATACTGAATAATTCTTGAAAATAAGGTTCTTTTAGACTTACAGAGGAAAAACATCAAAACTTCTGATTGACTGATGGAAACTGGTTACAACACACAGTGAGTTTTCCCTATCTCTGAATCAGCAGAAAAACCTTACAAGCATAAAATTGGCTCTTCCCCATTACTGATCCCTATTCTGCCTCTATCATCCAATTTCACTTGATTTTCCCCCATGGGTGATAAATTCTTTTGATGTCAGAATATATTGATCTTTGGTTGTAATAAAATTTAAGGGAAAGGAATAAAGGGGAAAACATATTGTAATACCAATGTAGTTAAAAATGATTGCAGCTAGCTCACTCAAGCTGGAAAAAGATGAAGGCAGCTTCATAGATAGCCCCCCCCCCTCAAAATGCAACACTCGTTTAAGCTGTGGTTAGGTAATACATGTAGAATAGAATGGTGCACCTTCTAAAAATGGCCCCTCTCAGGTTTCAGGTGTTGCACCAGCTGATGCAGCATAACGAGATGCGAGACCCCATTTTATGAGGTTCAGTTATAGAAATCAGTTGGGACTGCTGCTTGCTTACCTTCCTCTCTGCATGTCTATGGAGATTCTCAGTCATTCAGGTTATGGTTGGCCCAAAGGTGCTTTTTCAAGGGACAACAGGACTTTCTTGTTTTTCTTTGGAGACATTTTGCTTCTCATCAGCTGAAGAAGCTTCCTGGATGAGAGTGAAATGCCTCCAAAGAAAAACAAGAAAGTCCAGTTGCCTCTTGAAAAACAGCTTTGGGATTTCCTCCCTGCAGTGTAGCAATATTCCTGCCCAAACTTCTCAACTCTATGGTCAGATTGGTAGTGGAGTACACTAGGATTATGTTCTGTGTCCAAAGAATCTGTCTTTTTTGGGCACATAGTCAGATGTGGCACAAGAGTTCATAGTAATTATGGATCTGATAAGAGCAATGAAGTGAGCTTACTTTTCTACTCTTACTGCATCAGCAGATAATCAGTTGGCTGACCAGGTCCCACTTGGGTAACAAGGAACCAGGGGAGCCCTTGCAGGGCTGCTTTGAGGAATAGTCTCAGTATGGTTATGTCCACCCAAGAAGTTGGGTCCAAGTGGTGATTATGCCTCATTGTGAGAAGGGGTGGTGGCATCTGCCCTGAAGGAGGTGGTGGCATATCCCTTTCTCGAGAGGCTGTCCTTGAACCTGATAGTGATGGATAATTTTTGTTCACTCTTCAGTCTTCCCTTTTTAGAAATTTTTTTTGAAAGAGCATTAGACGCTCAGTTTAAAGGGGCCTTGGATGAAGTGGATTTTTTTGCCCACCTTCCAACAGGGTTCAAATTAGATTATATACTGAGATGGCATGGGTTACTCTTGTAAATGACCTCTAGAAGCTTCAGGATGCATTCATACAGATTAAGTGACTATCTATCCTCTAATAAGGGGAGGGAATTTCTAATATGGAGGGACACTACTAACGAAGCACGCTCAGCCTGGCCTTTGGTGAGGCATTTGCTTGCCACAAGAAATCTGCTTCTCAAGGTTGCACACAGCAGTTTCCTTGCAAAATCTTAGGAAGAAGGCCTCACTGTCTTGAGAAAGGCCAGGCTGGGCACACTTCATCAGTATGAGGAAGAGGAAGGGGGGTGTCAACTGGGGTGGTGGAGTACAGGATGGCAGGGACTTGTTTGCAGTATAGTGAAGATGGCTGCAGCTGAGGCTTTGCACCATGCTACTGGCTAAGCTGGCTGGGGCTTTGTGCTGTTAGGCTGGGGCAGCTGCAACTTTGTGCCACACTGCTAGGTTGGAGTGGCTGTGCCTCTGCACTACTGAGCAGAAGTGGCTGCATGCTGTGACTCTGGGGCTATACAATCCACTTGAGTCATCTACTTGCTTTCAGAGATAAAGCATGACTGGCAAAAGTCTGGCTTTTTACTCAGGCAGATTCTTTGCTTTTTTAAATAATTATCAAATTTGATAAAATGGAGTAAGAAATCAACACATACTGGTAGAGAATCAGATTTTGTAGGACTGTATAGTTTTGCAAAACACTGCAATCCCAAATGTACTTATTGTTTTTTAAAAAATCAATGTAGGTTTCAATACTATTTCCTTCCTTTTTTTTTTTTTACTGTAAGTCTACTAAAAGTACATTTAATGTATTCATTATTTGGGAAACACACTGTTTTCCGGTGTCTAAATAAGCAATTTCTCTGAAGGGTAAAAATATTTTTTTTAGAATTAAGAATGTATGCTATTTCTTCAAAAGTATTACTAACCTTAAAATGTTGATCTATGTCGTCTTCATTATCATTTTCAACCTCAGATTCTGTGTCGATGTCATCATTGTCATCACTTTCATCTACTACGTCATCCACTGTGATATAAAATGCTCTATAAGTAGGGCAGTTGTACGTTTTCTACAATATGTATATCCCAGAAAAGAAATGATGCATGTGAAACTTCTCACTCATCAACTGGAACCTAATACTACATAAAAAACTTAACTTTCCATGATACCATGTTCTGTATATTTAATTATATAGATTCTTTAGATAAAAAGCAAGTTTATTCAGTATTTTACCCAGGAGGCTCATTAGATAGACTACAGAATGACAGTGTTTATGTGTATTAAATTCTTCATTAATAGTTCATTCTCAGAAAACGTATTTTGAGAACCTGGGAGGGGTCCTAAAGTGGATGAGATAGAGATAGAACTTGCTGAAAACTGGGATAAAACAGCTTTTATGTCCTATTCATTAAAGACATATCAATTCATGTTTAGCAGTTCTATCTCCCTGTAATACACCCTGCCAGATATACTGCAGGGAGACAGAGGGTCCCATAGTCCCCAAAAAATGTTTTATAGGAGGGGAAATAATATTTGACTGACCTTACTTCCCCACTCCAACTCCATACACACTGATGTTTCTCAATCTAAGCCAGAATTAACAGACTGTAGCTATTAAAATTCTTTGTTTACTTATTTTGGCACCTAGCAGTATTTTAATACATACTTTCTTTCCATTTTAAAAAAAAAATATTGAAAGTGAGCATTTTATATCGGGATCAGCCCTATCACACACAATAGTATATGAACTAAATGCTGGCAGCAAAATACCCAAAAGTTGGCTTATACAATTTCAGTCCATTTTATTGTGATTTTATGGAAGGAATTGGAGCAATTTCCC
>JANHFK010005562.1:2520-23977 GCA_036250565.1 Sibynophis collaris | reverse complement strand
CCATCCATCCATCTATCTATCTATCTATCTATCTATCTATCTATCTATCTATCTATCTATCTATCTATCTATCTATCATCAGAGTTTATTAAATAGGGGAGGGGAAGTTTAGGAAGTGCCAGAGAAATGTCTTGGGTTGTATCACAGTGGAGTTTCCTGCTGATGAATAAAGAAATGGGGCATGCCAACTCAGGAGTTTAATTCTTTTGAAATCCTGGCCAGCAACCACGTGCTTCGCTTCTATGAAACCAGGGGTGCCTAGTTAGATGTTTTCTTTGGCCTTTTGGATCGTAAGAAAAAACCAAAAACAAAACAGCAACCAACATGGAAACCAACATGGCTTGGAGGAACGTTGACCCTCATCATCAAGGAAACCAAACAGGAGGACTAGTTTAATAGAGAGGAACATCAAAAGGCCACGAAGTTCAATTTTGCATTTTGGCCTCTTTCGCGTGATTTGAAATTGAATCCACAAGCGGATAGAAATTTTTGGCTCAGTGTCAGGATTTCTTAAATCTCACGAGTCTGCTCCTGGGAAGATGCCAGTTGTTTGAATTGTTGCTGCTATTCATGCTCCAAGGCCCACGTCGTTCGCTGTTACCGTGGTTAGTGACCATGGACAGAGGAAGCTGGCGAACACGCCATACTCTTGACGTGCTGCTTTGCAAGCAGAAAAGCCCTGAGTCAGGAAAGCAATGACGCCAAAGAGCTGGCAGGGCAGGATTAGTAACATCCAGAGAAATTCAGTTCATTCATATTGAGAGACATGACTTCATGGGCATTACTTATACCTACAGTAATTACTTCATGCTTCTTCATTCATTTGCAAATTGGACATTATTCTATTTAGTTTGACTCATGGCTGAGATAGGCTTTGTCACCACACATCTTACGATGCTTTATTAGCTATTTCTTTTCACCCAATAACTGTTCTTCAAATTCTTGCAATTTTGTAGAAAGATGTGGTAAAATGCGGGTACGTGGCTACTTTTGTGCCTCCTGCTCTATTATTCCTAACAAAAACTGTACATAGCTGATATGCTCAAATCTAAATTTACCAACTTAAGATACCACTTTATAATTCTAATTACAAGGGCAGAGAGAAAAATTTAAGGTGACACTGTTTGTTTTTCTAAATCGTATGTACTAGTGTAGATTTACACTGGATCACTTGTACTAACTGAAGATTTATTGCTGTTTCTAGATATTCTTAGGCTTAGAACACAGAACAATAGGATTGGAAGGGACCTTAGAGGTCTTCCAGTCCAACCCCCTGCTCAAGCAGGAGACCCTATATTATCCCAGACAAATGGCTGTCCAGTCTCTCCTTGAAACCCCCCGCCGTGATGGAGCGTCCACAACTTCTGGAAGTAAGCTGTAGGTTAATTTCCATCCATTGTTTCTAGTCTTGCCTTCTAATGGTTTGGAGAATAGCTTGACTCCTTCTTCTTTGTGGCATCCCTTAAATATTGGAAGACTGCTATCATGTCCCCTAGTCCTTCTTTTCACTAAAGTAGACATCCCCAATTCCTCCAACTGTTCTTCATATATTTTAGCCTCCTAATCATCTTTGTTGCTCTTCTTTGCACAGTATTCCAAATGTGGTTTAATTCTTTTTAGTTCTGCTGGGTAAATAATGGTCAATGAATGTACTTACTGAGTCTTCCTTCCGGTGCCCAAAAAGAAGGTTGGTTTGAAGCAATTTCCGATATCTGGGGTAAAATTATGCTGAGTCTGTAGCTTCAGGAATTTCTGAAAAAAAGAGAAGAGAGATATTGTATGGCTGAAACTGTGAAGCAGCTTGTTTTGTGTAATAGTTAAAGCCAACAATATCTGCTCTAGACTTCTGTGATTTTAAGCCACAGTGTATGGAACCTATCTTCATTTAATAATGCCATGCTAAGAAAAAGCTGCAGATTTCTGTGTATAATTTATTTGCTAAAAGCAAACGAGCAAGCAAACATTATTTTTCCAAGTTTCCAGATCACCGGTGAGATGTATACTGGATATTATTCTCATATACAGGAAACCAAATTTGTCTTATAGGAAGAAATGGAAATAAAGACTGAATCCATCTCCAGGAATTATTTGTGTGTGTCAGTTCATTTCAGGTCTTGGTGTACATCTAGGGGAGACCAGCTTAGGGAAGGCACGTGCCAGTCAAAACCATTGACTTCTTCAAAATAGACTTTTCAAATAATAATTGCAGGTAGTCCTGAAATTTTAACCATTTGTTTAGTAACTATTCAAAGTTATAACAGCACTGGAAAAAGTGACTTATAACCAATTTTCACACTGATGCCTGTTGTAACATTCCCACGGTCATGGGATCAAAATTCAGCCACCTGGCAACCGGCATGTCATCATTTATGATGGTTGCAGCATCTTGGGAGTCATGTGATCCCCATTTGCAACCTTCCCAAATGGCTTCTGATGAGCAAAGTCAATGGAGGAAGCCGAATTCACTTAATGACCGCAGGATTCGCTTAACTGCAGGGATTCGCTCAACGAGCATGGCCAAAATAGGTTGTAAAATCTGACACGACTCCTTTAATAACTGCCTTGCTTAGCATTAGAAATTCTGGTTTCAATTGCAATTGTAAATTGGGGACTATTTGCATTGGTCTTTCCAATAAGTGGAAATATGTAGACTAGCTTTGGAATGAACAATTAGGGTATTAATAACTTAGACGCAACAAATGTTTAGTCCTTACACAAAAAAGTACCAACAAACTGCCTTTGAATTCTTTCACCATAACAGGAGGGTAGCTTGGTCACTGAATGGATAGACTATAGTCCACTTTACCTTATATAGGTAGTCCTTGATTTACAACAGATCATTTACTGTTTGAAGTTACACCACCACTGAAAAAAAGTGACTTATGATCATTTTTCACACTTATGACTTTTTCAGCATCCCCATGGTTAAGGTGATTCGGATGCTTGTTAATGGATTCACAGTTATGACCGTTGCACTGTCCCGGGGTCATGTGATCCACTTTTGCGACCATTTGATGAGCAAAGTCAATGGGGAAAGAGGATTCGCTTAATAACCGGGTTACTAATTTAGGAACTGCAATGGCTCGCTTAACAAATATGGCAAGAAAAGTCGTAAAATGGGGCAAAACTCACTTAACAATTTTCCCACTTAGTGACATAAATTTTGGGGCTGAATTGTCATCGTGAGTTGAGGACTACCTGTACTTCCCTGCAAATTACTAAATATTGTTTTGAGCTTAAAACGAAGGAGCGAGCCCCCCCCCCCCCCAATAACCTTGAAGAAAAGAGCTGGCTCTTGCTTTAAAACAAAGATTATTTATTTCGGTTTGGATGCTGCCCAACTCCAATCAGCTCTTGTCATGGAGGTCTATTTTCTTACTTTTTGAACCCTTTGAACATTTGGGGGTGGGGAAGCTTCCTGAAAAGAACCCAGGTGCTGCCCAATGAGATCATGGGAAACCGTAGCAGAAGAAAGGAATTGTCAAGAGGTGAATCACCCCTTTTGCCCAATGATGAGTGTGGAGGTGAGAACTAAGTGGGTGAAAGCCACAGGGCCAATGTCTCCTACTTCATCACTGAATGAACTATGCAAAGAGCTGCATGATGATCTGGAACTTTTATTACTCACCACAAATTAAGAAAGGTCAAAACTCCATTGACCAGACATATCAGATGAGATTTGGCTCCGCAGAGCAGGAAATTTTAGCACACCGAAACTGCTGGGTACAGTCCCCTGCTTTTTCCCTGTAAATGAAACGAAAAGCAATACAGTAATCCTGACTGGTCTTCACTGAGCTCACACAGGGAGTAATAGTCCTAGACTTATGTACAGTACATCACTGGTACTGGAATTTCCACTGAAATTCATTGGGATTGTAAATATTCCAACTCAGCCTTAGCAGAAGCAAGAAACAGACTCCAGGTCATGAAAAAGCCTTCTTTATTTACCTCCTGTGAATTAATTGCATTCACCCACCGAAAACTTCAGACAAGAATCCTGCAAGGAGTTAAAAACAGCAACAGATCTTATCAGTTCCTTGCGATAATTGCAAGGCTGAGAGCTCCCAGCCACAAAGGTGCAGATTAAGTTCTGGCAAGCAGTCTCTGTGGCACAAAACGCAATGAGCAAAATCTTCAGAAATACGAACGGTTGTCCCCTATGATCATGACTCCCCTTTCCTTCTATTTATTCCCCAGCCAGGGAAGGGTCATTTGGCATCCACATGTGCTTTGCTTCTCGAGTCAACTCCTTGTCCTCCATTGCTCACCTCTCCTAACTGCTCTGTGCATAAGTGCATCTGGAACAGGCCCCAGCTGTTCTTCCTCCTCCTCACTCATCTCAGCCTCCCAAGGCAGCTGCCTCTCCAGTGGCTGGGAAATGTCGGATGGCCCTGGCTCTATCTCTGCGTCTGATGCAGAGCATCCATCAGAGCCTTCCCCAGACTCCAGAACTGACCCAGGTTCCTCCCAAACCTCTTCATTGGTTGAGTCTGCTGCCAGCTCTGCTGGCAGCTGGCGGGCCACAACAATAAATGAAGTGAGATCAAATTTTATAACAATTCATTTAGTGCTTATGCAGTCCTTAAGTGAATCCAGCGCTCCCAAATGGACGCTTTGTTGCCGGAAATTGGCAAAAAAGATGGCAAATTGCAATCACAGGACATCACAGCCGGTCACAAAGGTGACTTGGTTGCCAATTGAAATTACGAAATTGTCAGAGTGGTGCAACGGTTGTAAGTAGGGGTCATAAGGGGCTTTTTCTGAGGGCATTGTAATTTTGAACCTTTGTTAGATAAATAAATCAAGAAGTACCTGTACTTGCCATGTCTTTTCTAAACCAGGTGAACAGGAGCAGGCCATTTCACCTCAAAGGAAAAGACTAAACCAAGTGAGGAAGGTGAAATCATGAATGTTGGTCTAGTCTAGACCCACATCACACAGTCACGGCTGCTTACACTCGCCTTGCCCAGTAGCTCTGTTTTGAAAACTGAAGTATAAGGAAGTGGCTTGCATTGAGTATCTTTTCCGGAAAAGCAGTGTGGCTTTAACTCAAGAAGCGATTCCTGGGTGGTGAGGTGAGTAAGAGACCTCGGTGAAGGCAGGTGTATTCTGCATTTGCAAGGCATACCGGAAAAGCAAGGTTGGTAGGAGAATTCCCCTCTTTTAGCAGTTTCTTGAAACAAGGTAAAGGAGTCTATGACTTGAATCACACACACACACACACACACACACAAACCTTCGCATTGCCTCTGTTAAGTTGGTCAAGAGCTGAAATGGAAAATGTTTCGATTCTGGGTTATACACCTCACAGTTGCTGCTTTTCCTCACTCATCCAGAACATAATAAACAAGACAAGAAGTAGAAGGAGATCCAACTGAGAATTAAGGAGCAATTTCTTGACAGTGAGAATGATTAATCGAGGGAGTAGTTTGTCTCCCAGAATTAGGGGTGCTCCCTCGGGGGGGTGGGGGTTCAAGAATAAACGATTGTCTGGAGTGGTATAGAGTTTCCTGCATGAGCAAGGGGTTGGACTAGAAGACCTCCAAGATCCCTTCCAATTCTCTTATTCTATGTTCTAAGACAGCACTTACCTTTAATAGGTCTGTTATATACCTGGGCTGCAGAATTCCAAGGAACCAGGAGATGGTTTCTGTTTCTCACTGCTGCCCTCCAGGGGAATCTGGATTATTGCAGCCCTATACTGTAGGGTACAATCACACAAAATTCAGTCCTTTTTTATTCTTTGCGACCCAGCTGAATGTTTGGAAAAGAAACCGCATAAAAGGTCTTGGGACTGTGTCTGTCCAACAGCAGAATAACTCTACTAAACCTAAACAGAACAGAGCAAAACATGCCATTGTGGGAGAGTGATAAGAAAAGCATTCCAGAAAAAAATATTCTTTGGAGTGGGAATGACCTTTGAGAGAAGGAGGAAGAGCTGCAGCCTAGAACAACAGACTGATAAATGAAATTGAAATCCAAAGGAAGAAGGATGGAGAATGCCTTTCAGAAAAGACCCTCCCTAGTTTTGGAGAGAGTAAAAATAAGGGGTGGGAGGGGTACTTTCAGGCTTGCAAGACTGATGTTAGCCCATCGATGTAGTGTAGACAAGAAGCACAAGCAGAGGTACTAGCTGTATCTGTAATCCTTCATAGTCTGAAATGTGTGGTAGAAATTGCTCGATATACAGCCATTTTTATGGCACATTGGGTAGAAGATTCTCTTATTTCCGAAGCTGTGTTTGCTGAAACAATAGGCAGAATGTGAGAGAAGGGGCTTGTTTATATTCACTTGACTTTGGTTTCTTTGCAAAATGGCACCCAGGAGTGTGAGAGAAATCCCAGTGCCCATTTTTGCAAGATGCGAGAAGAAACCATATGCATTTCAGGCACAGCCTGCGTTAGGATACACAGTTGATATCAATGCATTAAACTGTAGGAGATTAGCACCCACCCCTCTCCTAGAAGTATGAAATAGGAAATATTAAAAAGGTAGAATATTATATTTCCCTGGATGAGAAATGGAGAAAAATGTTTTTTTTAAGCAGGAAGCAGATTCACTCTTAATAGCCCACAGCAGAGGTCCGCACTTAAGAGATAAAGAGAATGTTAGGTCTATTCATAGGCAAATGCCCTCACCCCAAATCCAACAAAGGTAGGATTTAGCCTTCTACCCATCTAGCAACAGAACTCTCCACATGGCACCTGGGAAGATTACATCACCTAGCAAGGCTCAACCAAGCCTGGGACACAGGACAGCCTACAGGGTTGCCCCTGCATGGGCCCCATGGGAGTCTGACAACCAATCAGTATACAAATTCAAATGCCCAGAGAGGGTATAAAACTCAGGAACTCTCAGCATCTCCTTCCCTTTTTTTCTTCGCCCAAGATCTTCAAGGCATGTGATCCTGTCCACCATTAAAACCATCTTTCCAAACAGCCACCATGTTTCCATTGTCTTTCTCCCCACTTGGAACTGAACTCAGAAAGGACATTTCTTCCAACAAAACAAAACAGCGATCTGTCATAAATACTAGCTGCTAGATAGAATCCATCGATCTACGTCTGTTTTTAGTGAATAAATTAAAGCTATCATTTAACACAATCATCGTTGTTGTTTTTTTAACCAGAACTGACAAGCTCTTCCTGCTAGATTTTATCTCTCACACTAGAAGATCAGTTCCATCATTTACAAAGGGGAAGGGGAAGATCACAAAGTTTTGCACCAAAAATCTCTGAATGTTTTGCACCAATATTGTGTGCTTGACCCTATGGAGCAGTATGCTTCACAAATATACATGAAAGAGCAACTCACACACACCCCAAAAAGTGAAAAGAAGCAAAAGTACCTAGAAAAAAAAACACACCATTACAGGAAAATGAAATGTTTTCTAGAAATGACTAAGATGAGACTCGAGATAAGTCTAGCCGTGCAAACTGAGGAAATAGCTTCTTTTTTTCTGGGTTCTTCCTTAGCATAATCAAGTTAGAAGTAATGATAGCTATTTAAATTAGAACTGGTGCTTTTGATAACTGGTGGCTCCATATACCCTACTGAATAACATCACCAAGAAATGCAATTATTAATGAAACCCAGTCTGTGGTTTAGAATGAGAGCCATACATGTGATTCTTCTGTATTTATTCGAAAATAAAGAGAAATACACATACACATCTCCAATGCATTCTCCTCCATGTAGAGTAATCCACAACAAACATCTCTGGAAATTTTGTGCCCAGGGAAACACAATGATACAAAGGTACCGTACTACAGATTAGCTGTATTTCTAAGTTTCTAAATTCTTAACTGACAGGGTGATATAATCTCATTACATTGACAGAAATGTTTATCAAAGACAAGAATGGGAGATGCCTTTGCAAATGGCAGAATCAGTTTTTCTTATGTAGCTTCAAGGCAGCTGGGCTAATAGGGGTCCATTTTTTCCCTTATTCCAAATGGGCGCAAAATTGCCATTGTCTCAAATATATGCTGTCTGAAGAAATTTACCCAAAGTAGGTAGCAGATCAGAAACTACTGTCCAGGTGCATTACGGCCCACAACTATTGCTTCCAAGGTTGTCATAGCTTTTGAGGGGCAAGAATCAAATCAAGTGTTGTGCTGACTTTCTTTTTCTTCTTCTTTGGTGCACTCGTGTTTTCTTGGCTGGAAGCAAAGTCCATTTGCCATGTCTGCAAGAACCACCAAAGAGAACATTTAATACAAGAATTCATATTCATACTTACTCATTCTGTTTTATTTTGAAATTTTCAATACTGTCCTTCACTCACAAAAATGGATTTCTGGACTCAGTACAAAGGTAAGGGAATCCCCCCCAAACAACAGAGGGATTCTTTTAACTCATCAGGAATCGAACTGATGGCCCAAATGATCCTGTCCAACTCTACAACGCTATCTAAGATCATTGATACATCAAAGTGTTGCCCTTTATGACTAATTTTTATTGCATTAATGCAGCAGAAAGATTTCAGAAAAGATACACAAACATTATCTAAAGTCATTCAAAATTACAGTAATAAAAGTAATAAAATAATAAATAGTAATAAATTAATAAATTAAAAGTAATAAAGAATGTTGTTCAATTATTTAAAATTATTTTAAAGGGGAAAAAAGAAAAACAAGCAACTGAAAAAAGTAGGAAAAAATATGGTAACTGATAAATATCAGGAGGTAGAAAAGTACTGAAGTTGTACAGTTAGTGCTCATTATATTATTAATTAAAAATTAACCATAAACACAAAATATATTTAAAACGTTTGAGTGTTTCTGATTTCAGTTCTTTGGCGATTTTTTTTCTCCTCTTCCCCCCCATCTTAGATTCTTAAATCTGCCTTGCAACATAATATGTAATATGTGCTATATATGGAAGCCATTCTTGCTTAAATTTGTCAAACATCTGTTATTAATATGAGGTGGTAATTTTGTCATTATTGCATGTTCTCCAAGTTTAAATTCCCAGTGTGATATGGTTGGTAATGAGTTTCTGGTGTTCAAAACGTTGCTCAATTGCTGATTTTCCTTATATATTCCTCTGTGTAAAAAAGGAAAACATTCGTAACATATAAAATGGTAGGTAAAACTGATGCAAGCATTGCGACCATGTTTACGTAGTTATTTAATTCAAAGATATTTTTTTTTGATGGAAAAGCAGGAAATGGGTCACAATTCTCTGAAGATACTGACTCCATATTCTAAAAACCCTGCGTGTAGTTTACTAATTTATTTAATCCTGTATGATATCATGTTTCATAGAATCATATGGTTGCCTTACCAGGGAAGAGTGACGTATTATTCTTTGAAATACTGTATCATCCAAAACAAATTAATAAACTGCAGGATTTAGTTCCCAATCCAAATGTTGTTTAAGCCATACTGAGTAACTTCCTTGAGGACGTGTTATATAGCTCAGTGGTAGAATTACAGCGCTTGCAAAATTACCTCGGTTCAACCTCTGATATTATCCAAAAAATCTGGAAAATGCTATTACAGTAAAATGTCATTGTAACAGACTAACTGGAAGCCTTTGTTATTCACAAATGTCTGTTAAATATGAAAGCCTCATGTGAGCAATCCTTAAATATGACAATTATACAAGCTTATGCTCCGACCATTGATGTAAAAGAAGAGGACAAAAGAAGATGAGTTTTATGTTCAGTCAAGCAAAATGCACTCGTTGAGGAATGTCAAAACTGGAAAAACCAAAAGGAAGTGAATTGATGATAGGAAGGTTTGGGGACCCCTGCTCTAAAACATCAGAAAAAGCTAAAGGTGTGTGTGTGTAGGATTCTGCTGAGCCCCTTGTAGAATACACTAGGTTGTCCTAGAGGTGAAGATATTCACCTCCAACTCAGAAAGTTGAGGGTTCAATCCTAGGCAAGGACAGATGTTTCTCTATCAGGGCACAAAGAGAAATTATCTGCTGCTAACTTCGTGTAGGCATCAGGAAGGGCATCTAGCCAGTAAACACACAGCTCCAGAGTAGATTTAATAATTCTATGTATTCTATACACTTTTACACAATTTTACACACATCAACAGTGACAGAACTGCAGCTACATCAACCACATTTTCTCTGCAGAAACATTATTTGAACTGCAGTGACACAGTGGTTAGAATGCAGTACTGCAGGCTACTTCTGCTGACTGCCGGCTGCCTGAAATTTGGCAGTTCGAATCTCACCAGGCTCAAAGTTGACTCAGCCTTCCATCCTTCCGAGGTGGGTAAAATGAGGATCCAGATTGTTGGGGGCAACAGGCTGACTCTGTAAACCGCTTAGAGAGGGCTGTAAAGCACTGTGAAATGGTATATAAATCTAAGGGCTATTGCTATTTCTTTTAATCATTGTTTTCTTTTGATTAAAGAATAAACCATCTTCATGGAATAGAAATCTCAACTAGATTTTTAAAAAATCTCTTCTACTTTAAGTATAAAGGGAAACCTGGTATTCCCAAATAGAGAAGAGGAAATTTTCCAGTTTTCCAAACTAACTAACCAGAGGATCCTTGTTCCCACATTCGGAAAAAACTTAAGTGCACGTTACAAGTTTCCCCAGTTAGCCATGTGAATCATATCTTCCTGCAGATCTCTAAGACGATAGGATTTATTGTTGGGCCAGTAATGGTCCACTAATGACCAAATGGATTCACATGGCTGGTCCAGTAATGGCTCATGTAATTCTTCACAGGGAAACCATTACACCTTCAAAGTCTCAGTATTAAGTCATCCAAAATTGCAGACATGTCTGTTGTTAGAAGACAAGTATCTTGGGAGGTTCATTTTAACATTTAATTCTGCTAATGTTCAAATCAGACCTAGGCTGAATCTTTAACCTTTAACTTTCTTCATCATTTTAATGGAAGGTAGGGAGAAAATATTTCCTAACCGGTAGAAAGATTACTGATATGCTTCTCTGGGTTAATTAACTAATAAATCTTAATTAGATTAAACACAAGAACTTTAGAAAACTCAACTGCGTTTAAAGACGCACAATTATTATTATTTTTTTACCAAATACAGTAAGGAAAAACACAAAGGGGAAATGAAAAATTCTGTGGGATTATTTCCATATAAGCACGTCCATTGAATAGTGACGTGGCAAGAAAGGCATTTCCATCTTCTGGAGACCTGCTCTCTCTGCCTTCTCACAGACAGATGTTCTCTTGTGCACTTCCCTTGAATGGAGACAAGAGAGGAGATCGCGGTCCGCCCTCTGGCCTTTGGGAACTGCCAAGACCAATATTAGGGATGGGGAGATGGTAGAGTTTCCTAGGGAAGGATGGAAAAGGGTCCCCACCCTGTCTGCTACAATATTTTCCCTGCCATTCTTCTACCAAGCCGAAGGGTGGATAGGAAAGAACTGGAAAACTAACTTTTAGGGGAGGTTCAACATTTCCCAACAATAGCAAATTATACTTTGTTTTGGATCCTAGACAATTCAGTTTGTTTGTAACGGGTGTGGCATCTCTATAAAATGAGGAAAATGTAATTGTTATGTTTTAAAAATAAAAAAAGACCTTTGGACAGTTACCAGATTCAAGAGGCCAGGCATATGTTCTATGTGCAGGCAAAGGACAATTTTTAAAAGCTATTAAGGTACATACAAGGAGTTGCAATCTTGTCTCCTCTGATTTCTATATTATCCTATTATTTAATGTCACTTTTCTCATCTCAAAGCTCAAATCTGATCTCTTCTAAATTTTTATGCTTCCCAGAGTCATCTTGTAGGGGAGATGGATGGCATCTTAATTAAGCCAACCAACCAGCAAATAAAATCTATACAGGCTTATTTTTTCAAGTATTGCAATCTTGCATTTAAAAAACTCGTAAATGATATGTGTTAGCATATTTAGGTTTATACTGTTGAACCCCATGTTAATCAATTTGAAATTAATCAAAGGATAATAAAAATGGATTGAGGAGAGGCATTAAGCTGCAGACAAAATTAAATTTGCAAGGTCAATCAGAGTTTATGTGCAATTTGCTGTCAAAACTAGAAATGCTGTTTTTTAGTTCTGTATTTCATAATACCTAGTCAAATGAACTGGCATCCTGATATATCAATAGATCACATCCTGATAGCATCATTTCCTGTCTTTGCTCCATATTTCTAGGTACTTATCAACAGCAATGTCTAATACGTTAATGATTTCGGGACTAGGCGAATTTAACAAAATAGGGGGAAAAGAGAAGTAGGAACTAAGGATGTGGTTACCATTCTGGTTTCCATTGAGGCTTTAGAAGAACATTTTTCTTGGACCTGGGAGAAAAGGAAATTAAAATATTAAAAACTAATATGGTAAATTCTGCAACAATGGTTAACAGAGCTGGATGTGGCCTTGGAAGTCTCCTAGTCCAATCCCCTCTCAAGCAGGTAATTTCGCACAAATGCTTGTTAAATGTCCTAAGAAATTTCTCCTTAGTTCTAGGTTGGTTCTCTCCTTGATTAGTTTCCATCCATTGTTTCTTGTTCTGCCTTTAGATGCTTGTGGAAGCCTCTTAGATATTGGAAGACTGCTATCATGTCACACCTAGTCCTTCTTTTAATTAAACTATACATATCCAATAGTTTATGATTTAGTGCATTGTGCAAATACAGAAAAGGAAGTAAATTCAGGAAGCCAAGTCATCTTAATTTGGTTGTTCAGTAAACTGCAAAGAAAGAGACTGAATCACACCCCCATACATTCTTTAGCTTCCTTTGCCTACATTTAGTGGTATTTGGCACAATCTAAATCCAAATATCTCACCCATGATGTGTCAAGTTATGGTTTTTTTGAACTGCTATCGCATGGATTCCAATGAGCGACCTGCTGCCCAATAATTTTGCTTACCTATTTCCTAGTGAGACAATAGGTAGGGAAAGTCCCTCTGCTAAGTAGAACAGAATTAATGAATCATTCATAAAGTAATAGCTTTTCCAGACAAATAAACTGGTTTTGCCTAGTGGTTTGATTTCCATTTTTCCATGAAATGAGCCACATGATCCGTTCAAGCCTATCAGTCCTGCAAAATAGGGAACAACAGTTCCCCCATGAAAAAAATAAAATAAAAATCTATCAGCAAACTGAAAAAATGTTGGTGCTATAAAGGTACAGGTTGGGCACCAAAAGGTAGAAAAGACAATGGGCTCATATCAATTCTTTGTTGATGGAATGTCCTCTTGCAAATGTACACCAAATTGTAATATAAGCTGTTAATTGGCATTTCTGGAGAAGGCACAGTGTCATGGTATTTTAATGAGGACTATTGTTCAGTGAATGACTCAGCAAATCTGGGATTGCTGACTCAAGAAAAGTGTCTATTTTTAAGCAAGAAATGGGTCTTAAGGGAATTAGCAGCCCGGAAACCTACTCGGCCATTACTTCAAACAAAATACCAGAACATTATTTCAACTCTACTAAGCAAACCGATGCCATGATTTCAGAAATAGACAAAGGCTAAGATTCTGTCTGAATTTTAAATGTTTAGCGTACAGACATAGGTTTCACTTAGATTCTTGTCCAACACAATGTTCTGGGTAGCACCAGATGACAAAAAACCAAGTCAAAACAGGGAGGCTCACTTTGTGAAACGTCTTAGTATCACATTCCTTCTCTGTCTCTTCAGCTCCATCCTTTCTGATTGTTTCTAAAATAAAAAGTTTATATAATTTGCAGACACACATCAAAAATATTTTGTATATAAAAATAAACTGGAAAAGGCAATCATCTGTCTAAACAGAAATTTGTCTGTGTGAAAGAAGGTATTATTTGTTACTTGAAAAATATTATAATCTCAGTCTTGAGCCAAAAACATCCATTTATGTATAATCAAGAGTCAGAATAGTTCCTACACACAGGCATCCAAAATTATTAGATTCATACAGCTATCAAAATGTGCACATTGAAGCAATATGACAAGCAAAAAGAACATCTAAAACATATTAGGGGAGTGAAAGACATTGATAAGGATTAGGAAAAAAATGTTTATGTTTCTAACTTTACTTTAAAAAAGAAAATTCAAGAGTAGAACAAAGAACAACCTTATAGAACAACTTTGGCAAAAAAAAGGTTGTAAAATGGGGGAAAACTCACTGTCTTGCTTAGCAATGGAAATTTTGGGCTGAATCGTGCTCATAAGTGAAAGATGATCTGTACCTCAAAACCAAGAAAACGATGTCATATAAATCCAATGTCCCATTAATAACAGAAAATGCCTCTGGGATGTACACATAATGTATGTTTTAGATAGATATACCTGGATTCAAAGGGGGCACGTGCTGTGGCACTGCATTTTCTTCAAACATCCTATTTTTATCCATGTAAGCAGCCATAAACGTCCTCTGCAAAACAATTCGCCATGTAAAGTTCTATTTCTTTAATTTCAGTTAAAGGAAGACATAACTACCTTATTTGCCTAACTGACAATAAAAGGTATTGCTCAATTCACTGCATGATACATTGTGGTATGTGAATTTGGTTAACCCACAGTTTAAATGTACCAGAATTGAAAGTCTTGCTATAAAAGTGAAAGTAATGAGGGAATTTAAAAACTGTTAGAATAACCACAGGAGAGAAAATAGGTAGGTTTCTCTATCAGTTTTCTAATGGTTTAATCATCATTTTCTCAGATCACCTTGGCCACTGTATGAGAAATGAGAATGATGCATATTTTTCATTAGAAATTTAAAATACACTTTCACTAGCAGTTTCCTGCAGGTGAAGTTTCCCTTTCAAAGAGGACTCCACCTTCATTCATTTACAGAAAATCATATATATAATCTAATGCTTTTAAATCTATCTTGGGGAAATTTGTGTGCCTGTGTGTGCAGATATGTGACTGAAATAACTATTGTAAGGACAACTCCAGCGGGGTTTTGTTTCTGGGTAAAAATAACCAAATTGGGACACATTTTTTTTCCCCTGTGCAAAAACAGGTATATTTTGACCTGTGCCTTCTGATTAAGTTGGCGGATGGCCTTTTTTTTTCATTTTGGAAAGAGATTGCTGTTATGGCCTACAGGTAGAGTATAAAAATAAGAGTCATATCCTGCTCTAAAGGAGGAGGAATAGTAATGGACAAATTTCATCCTTTTCCTAGGAGACAATATGCTTTTTTACTAAAGTTACCAGAAGCTCTTTTTCACTTCATAAGAAGTCAAATATTAACTTTTCCCCATAGCTAACCAATTATTTATTTACTAAATTGATAAGCCACCTTACAGGAGCTCAATAAGATGCAAACAGCATCACCTCTTCCCAGGTTTTCTCACCAAGAAAAAGTTGTGACAATAGAAGAGAATATCTGTAGCTCAGGACTAAACTGTGGAATTCTTGGTGCTCTCTGAGCTACTGTTGTTTGTTTGTGGATGTTTTATTACCCAACTAATTAATACTTTTAAATCTCGATCTTTCCAATAGTATTCGTACAATATACTGGCTCTCCCCAAATTTTAATCTGTGGCCCTTTTCTCTATGTGTGTAGCTTTAGCCTTTAAACTTCACTTCAGGTCTTCATGGGAGATGGAGTTGATCCACCTTCAATGAACCTGGCGTGTCCATCATCCTAGATCCATATCTAATGTAAACACAATTTAAACTTGTACTGTCAATATATATTAAAAGAATCATGTCATATGCAGGAAGTTTTTTTAAAAGCAAATCTACTGAACAATAAACCTCCTAGGAATAAAGTAATTCAGCTTTGCCTTAAAAAAACAAAACATAACAGTATATTTACCAGGAGTACTTAAAACAGGTGCCCTGCCTTTAAGTAATTACCTCATAACCCATTTTACCACTGATGTTAGGAAAACAAAACTCCCACTATAAGGTCAACCTCATTTTTGTACAAACTGGTCTGTGGAAATGTAACCTGTTCTGGTACTTTAGTGCTGTCCTCTTCTTCTTCATCATCATCATCATCATCACAGTCTAAACCTTGGTGGGAGATTTCAGTGGGACCGTTCTCTTCCACCAGACTGTTCTCCAGCATCCCCATCCTTTTGCTGTCTGTTGTTACCCTCACTTTCAACACATGGAATCCAGTGGAAACAGATCCTACTTTGAGGTTCACAGGGTCACCATCAAAAAGCAGACCATCTGAGCTGTCGCCTTCCTTGAAGCCCTGAGGTTGGTAATCAGTGGGTGTGACTGCAAAGGAAGCAGGTGTGAAATCTGGAGCAACAGGTATTGTCTCTAGGACAAGAATCTATTTATCTATCATCAATCAATCAATCGATCAATCGATCAATCGATCAATCAATCGATCAATCAATCAATCAATCAATCAATCAATCAATCAATCAATCAATCAATCTATCTATCAATCAATCAATCAATCAATCAATCAATCAATCTATCTATCTATCTATCTATCTATCTATCTAAAAAAGAGAAGGAAAAGAGGAGGAAGAGGAAGGAGAAAAATGTACCGTAAATTCTAGTTCCTAGAGAGAGCAACTAGAATGCAAACTACTGGGATAGAATATATATATATTCATATTCAAACATTTAGTTCTAGTTGGGTGGCAGCTCCAATGCCATTTCAATGGCAACTTCTAACATCTCTGGGTTGGGTTTTGTTCTAAGTGGAAGCCAGAATGGATAGAAAATCTTGCCACTTACCATCTTTGTAATAGAACAGTTTCATGGTCAAAGTAATATCATTAGGTAGGGGTCCAAGATGCTGCATCAATATATATAATTTGCGGATCAGTAGAAGACTGGCTTTTTTAATTTCTTTGCTATTTGTTCCATTGTGAAAGCTGACTTCAGAACTACCAGGAAAACAACACATATGTTAAAAATGATCTTGACTGATGTGGCTTAAACCAAGAATGCACATGCAGCCTGCCAGCATAGATTCTGTAAATCCTAGAGGCTAAGGGACTAAGAATGTGGGCTTTTTTTACATATTGGGAGAAATAAGAATTGTTAAGAGCTAAATGTCTGCCTTAAACTTTAATTGCTTAAGATAGCAATTTCATTCCTAAAATGTTTATTTATTTATTTATATGCTAAAGATTGAATAGTAAACTGAGCTTTGTCTTCTTTTGCTTTCTTTTAAAGAGAAACTTACGACCACAATTGAGCCCAAACTTTCTGTTGTTAAGTGAGACATTTGTTAAGTGAATTTTGCTCCATTGCCACATTTGTTAAGTGAATCACTACACTTAAGTTGTTAAGTGTTACACACAGTTGTTAAGTTAGTCACACAGTTGTTAAGTGAGTCTGACTTCCCCATTGACTTTGCTTGTCAAAAGGGGATCATGTGACCCGACGATACTGCAACCGTCATAAATATGAGTCAGTTGCCAACTGTCTAAAGTTTGATCACGTGACCATGGGGATGCTGCTATAAGTCACATTTTTCAGTGCTGTTGTAACTTTGAATGAATGGTCATTAAACGGACTGTTGTAAGTGGAGGACTACCTATATTCAAATACAGATTTAATATTCAATCATTTATTTATAGGCTGCCCACTTCCACAAAGGCTATTTGCAAGTACGGTAATGTAGTAGCAACCATTAAAAATGATATTCAATCACTTTAGCCTAACTGAGACAGCTGTAGTAGCAGCAGCGCCTGTTTGCTCCACAGAATAAAAAATAAATAAATAAAAGCCTTCTAAACCATCAGATGGCAATGTATTTCACAGAATGGGGGAAATCATTTGAAAAGGGTATGATTGGGTTTCCCATTCCCTTCATTTCCCTATGAGCGCAATTAAAGAACTGTGATTGTAATTAATTGTGAAATTAAATAGAATCATACTGTGATATTGCCTGACTCGCAACTTTACAGTATTCAGCAGAATAAGCTGCTCACAAAAGGAATAATTTAGAGACGTTAACAGAACAAAACAAATGACTTCACAGGACTCTAAATGATCAAACCATCCTAAAAATGGGACAAGACGGTACATGGGCTAAATCTAAGCAAAATCTGCCATCCAAAAGTATTTTGGTCACTAAATAAAGTCGCTGTGAGCCCAGTGTTAAATACCTAAACCAATGCTACATTGATTCAATGCCAGATGGACTCCCTACTGAAAAAGACTTGTTAGAGACAGCTAGAGTATCCAGATGGATTTGCCACAAACAGGGTGATACATTAATTAAGTCAGAGTAAGTCAGATGTCTATATTTCACAACTAAGACATTTGTTAGGATTGGGGTATCACTTTTGAGTTGCGGCAAAAGCCGAAAGAGTAAAAACTAAACACGGCATTAGGACAAATATAGAGCACCCACTGACTCATTTTACTGGAAGGACAGGACAAAGCTGTAGAGTCCTTTTAATAATTTCAATAAGATAAATAGGGCAATGAAGGCCTTATTGGTGGTTGGCAATTGTCTAGAATTACAGACTGGGTCATTAACAGTGAATTGACGCTATGATGTCACCAGGGCACATCTCCAAATACACAAAAAGATGATGAATACTCTTTTGTCGGACGACCGAACTTATGTCTCTGTGTGTCCCCTCTAAAAATATAAGAAATGGTGCATTAATTTCCATTAGAAAGAATGGACCCAGCTTAAATGGAAAAAAAAGAAAGACTGGATGGTAGGTACAACATATCTCTCTGTTTTTCACAAGCAGGTCCAGTTCCCACAGTGAGCAGAGACTACGAGACCGGTGCATAATGAAGGATGAGCTGTCCAAAAAAAGCAGCTGAAGGGGGCAAAATATTTTTTTGTCCTCCTGCAACTTCCAAAATTACCACATTATACCGAAACATGCTTCAAAATTGGAGTATATTTCCACATGAATTGTAGCACCAGATGGAAAAAAAGTTCCTTTTAGGTCTAGGCTGAGATTTTTTTTAATCCACCTGCCAATTTCCAACATGGTCTTGAGCTATTATTATGATTTCAAGCTGGTTAGATGCACAACGACTGAGAAGTGATTGTGTTTAAGAACGTTTGCTCTATAAGGAGCAATTTACTACAATAATCAGTTTCCATAATTCTGAAAAAATAATGGATTTGTTAATAGACATACATTAGAGGCTACACTTACACAATGAAAATATTAAAAATTAAAGAAGTCAGAATTTGTGTTCCTGGTAACAATTTCTGCTCGTGAGATATTTAATACAAAGTTTCTGTGGTTTCCAGAAATTAAAGAACAAGAAAGTTACCTAGCAAAGTCCATCTGAGGCCCATTCTTTGAGTATTTGAATTTGAATTGATAGAATTCTGTCAAGCGCTAAGGATTGAACAGGAAACGGAACTTAAACTTGTTTTCCTTTTTTTAAAGAGAAAACTGAAGTACTTATTTAATATACAAATACAGATTTATATTCAATCAATGATCCTATTATTATTCAGAAAAGTTTACAGTTCTTTCAATCAATTAAAAAAATATGACAGAAAAACAAATACAACATAATAAGAACAGAGACAGGTCTACAGATAGGCAAAGGCATTGAATAGGAAATAATCTGATATCATTGCTACATCACAAATTTAATATCAAACTTTTTGTTAAAGATAATTTATTAATTATCAGAATAACAGAATTGGAAGGGACCTTGGAGGTCGTCTAGTCCAACCCTTGCTCATTCAGGAGACCCTATAGTACCATTACAGACAAATGGCTGTCCAGTCTCTTCTTAAAAACCTCTAATGATGAAACAACCACAACTGTCAGGAAATTTCTCCTTAATTCTAAGTTGATACCTTCCTTGGTAAGTTTCCTTCCGTTAGAATTATTTTGTATCTTGAGTACTAGGCAAATTTAATGTACAAAGATAATCAGAGGTTTGGGCAAAAAATTGTCTGAAGGAGGGTGGAAAAAGTATGAGGTGGCCCACATTGAATGAAGCAAAAATAGATGTAATAATGATACTAAAGGGAATTTATATATTTGATTTGCATCGTTATCAAGGCAACTAATCAGATGAATCCTGTCTGACTTAAATATGAAATGAAAAAATTCTGCCTGTACCGTTTGTGGTTTACAGCTTGTACCTCTTACCTCAGGGTTTTTGGGATTGGTATAGATCTGTTTCAAGAAAGTAGACAAAATTAATATGGTGAATTATCATAACAAAATAAAGCCAAACCACAGTTTATTTGATCACAGACTGATAATCATAACTGCAGGAATGTTTCTTTTTGTCATTCTTCCTGCATCTGTAACTAGTCACATAAACTGAGCAAATTATAAAATGACGAGAAGAGCGTGCCTATATTTGGAGAAATTAAGTAATTTTTTCCATAAGACAAGCTCTTATCCAGAGAATTGTCCACCACCTACATAGATAACTGTGGTCAATTCATCAACCCTTCCAACCCACAAGAAATTTGTTTTTAAAATCTCTAATAGCAGAAGTGTGTGGCTGCATTTAAATTCAGTGAGGGGCTTTTTGCAGAGCAGAGATAACACGATCTATTTAGCTAAGATGATGAAGTGATGCATTTTGCCTTACCTAACCATTTTGTGCTTCTTTGAGGTCTCATTCAATTGTTCCACTAGTGGAAGGAGGTTTTATCTTTGCAATAGCAAACAGAAGAGTTGGAAGAGAAGTTATCTTTCCTGGCATTAGTACTTCATTTTTGCCTTTTTCCCCTAGTGGGAGGTGTTAATGCTTGATGAAACAACTTTGTCAAAACAATGCACTCCTTCAACCTGCCCGAATTTATAACTTCCATGAAAATAACTAGCACAATATCCCAGATTGTAAGATTCAAGCAGAAATATAATAAATATAATAACCTTTATTATTAATAGTTGCTCCTAAAAGGCAGAAACTATCCACCATATCACTATTATGGCTGGTTGCAGTACCTATTGGCCATAGTTTGATCTTCTTTATGATTACTTTTAGCCCTATGTTTTCACTTTGCTCCTTGACTTTATTATTACAGCTTGTAGATTCTTTGTACTTCACCTATCAGGGTAGTGTCAGGGTAGTGGAGAAAAATGAAGGCGAGAGTGCTATGTATGCCATCTGGGTTAACTACCACTCTAATAAATAAATAATATGTAACAACTCTAGAAATGATCCATCACAATGATGGTGATGGAATGAAAAAAGTATTTTTTTTAAAAAAAGAGTTAAGATGACAATGTTTTGGATGTGGAAGACAAACCCTTCTGTATTTGTCATGATATGATAGGATTCCTCAACCTACCCTTTCTAAACTGAGAATGAAGAAAATTTGTACATAGTACTTACTGCCAAAACTGCCATATGTAGCTGCAACATAGAAAGAGACGGTTCAAAATCTGCATTTTATTTAAAATGTGCCCATCATTGCCTTTCAACCACATTCACCAGAAGAGAAAAATCCCTTGTATTTAGTGTGACACTTTTTATTTGATAGTTGGTTGTCCTAAGAGGAGAGGTATACTTCCTTCCATGCTAAGAAAGAATAGAATAGAATAGAATAGATTAGAATAGAATAGAATAGAATAGAATAGAATAGAATAGAATAGAATAGAATAG
>JANHFK010005561.1:53755-65690 GCA_036250565.1 Sibynophis collaris | reverse complement strand
AGGAAGGAAGGAAGGAAGGAAGGAAGGAAGGAAGGAAGGAAGGAAGGAAGGAAGGAAGGAAGGAAGGAAGGAAGTACCCCAAATCCATGAACTCCCATCAATATCCATGAATTCTAGAAGCTGAAGTTCTCATCTTAAAGTTACCAAGTTTGAGAAAAACTGAAATAAACAAAAAATTTGTAGTTTTCAGGATAACACTTTAAAAAAAAAAGAACAATAGGAGAAATACACCAGGAATTTCAATCTGCCCACTATATTCAGATACTTACCATGATGTCATGCTATCAATCAATCAGACTAGAGCAGAAAGGGACTTTGGAGGTCTTCTAGTCTAACCCTTTGCTCAAACAGGAGACCTATACAATTTGAGACAAGTGGCTGTCTTTCTTTATATTTTAAATGTTCTTAGTACAAATATGAATTTTAACACCTTGGCATGATTGTGTTTAAAAAACGTGTGTGGATATTGTGAAGCATTGCCTAAATACTCACAAGAATTTTTGCTGTCATAGCTTGTCTTCCTGTTACCAACCAAACTGATCTCTGAAATGAAGAGCTAGCCCATGAATTTAACATTCTTACTAGAGAAATAGCACTATCAGTGAAGCAGCATGGATGATATCCATGGCATAATGTGTAGGATAAGCATGACAAAACTTAGTAAAGAATCTAAAATGTAGCTCATGATAATGATTGTGATGGTAGCAAAAATGAAAATAAAACAAAAAACAATATCTTTGCTGCAAAATAGGAGTAAATACCTTGTGAGGTTTTGTGACAGTGACATTGGCCCTGATACACTGGACAACAAAGATTTTGCTTCCTAAATGCTTTTGGGTATATATTGTAGATTTGGGGCTGCTAATCATCAATCACCTGTAATTTAACCAATCACATACCATTTTATAGAAATCTTTTGTTTTTACTTAATGGCAATAGTACAGAAACAATACAGAATCATAATTATTTAAAAAAATAATTATAACAAGAAGCCCAGTGGAAATTATTGTCTTTAATTAAGAGCACTCACTTTCTCCAATACCACAATTTCTTGCATGGTAATGTATTATAATCTTTCCATATGTGTAGTTCCACAAAACTGTACTTCAAATTCTTTCTCACATGACATTTCTATTCATTATTTAATGTAACCCAACCTTCTGTTTTAATATAATAATTATGATCATTTATATTGAGAGGAACATTTATGAATGTTTATGCACTTTTATTCTTAGCAGGACATTTAGAAATATTTATGAACACTTATTCTGACAGGAAAAAAAATGATGGTATTCCTTCTTCAGTTCTCTTACTTTGCTAACTGAAAAATTCTTTATAGATAGCACTGTAAGAGGAATGCCATTTTAGTTTATCCTAGATACCAAAACATATGTTTTTTAATGAAATTATTTTAAAACACTGAGCAATGACAACCTTGACTATATGTAGCAATGTCTATGAAGATTCTCAGTCATCTAGGTCATGGTTGTCCAAAGGTACTTTTTCAAAAGGTAACTGGACTTTATTTTTTTCTTGAAAACAAGGAAAATAAAGTCCAGTTGCCTTTTGAAAAAGCACTTTTTGGATATTTGTAGCAATGGCCATCTGTAGGAGTACTGTAGTTTTAGGTACTATATCCATTCAGATTGGTCCAAACCACTAAACCATTTTCATCCAAAAGTTTCTATGGTCAGAACTATTGTCCTTTATCACAACTTAGTTGTTCTAGGCTTTGTGAATTACAAGCTGCTTTTTTAAAAATATATTATTCCTACGATGGGACTTTTTAAAAGCATAATCATCTCCATTGCAACTCTTTCTCCTATTCTTCCATTTTTTTTCACTTTCCCTTCTTCTTTTTGTGGCTTACATAAAGCTTGCTTTCCAAGTATAAGACCTCTGGGAAAGAAAGCTGAAGTAATTGAATTGGATTAGACAAGCCAGGAGAACAAAGTTACATTACATGAGATTCTTCACTCCTCCCCCACCCCCTTAGTATTGAGATGCTGAATTGTAATTATGCAAGGATTAGTACATGCTTAAGATGTGGTCTACTCTGAATACTTGTATTCATTATGTATAAACAAAAGCAAGCAGTAATATATGCTGTTTAAACTTACTTTTTTAATCTATAATAGATTTCTTTTAAAGCTGCAAGGACTTGAAAAAAAATCATGCATGGGGACTAATCAGTCTTATTGTTGTTGTTTTTTTGTAAAGAATCATATCCTTGAAGCTCACAATTCTAAGAAGAGCTTAATTAAGAATACTTACACTTGATCTATATTATCTTGCTGATTTTTTTTCTGTGAAGTGTTATTGGACAAATAAGGACTATTGTTAGTCAAATCTGTCCACATACACTTTTTCATTAGTTCCTCTTGTACATACTTTCTTTTCTAAAAGGTTATATGCCACCAAAATGCTTCCTGATTTAGTTTTGTATGGATGAGTGAAGTCTTGGATCTTTCTAATATCATTTTTTGAATATAACAGTGGAACAAATTTATCAATTTGGGGGTCTAAAAGTTTTCAAAACAAGAAACAAAGTTCAAATGGAATTGTATGTGACTTCACATTATTAAAAGTTGTGGTGGCTAGCAAGAAAAGAGTAAAGTCAATTTGTTGGTAAAAGGTAATAAGAACAAGCAATGATTATATTTAGCCTTCTGATTCTGCTAAATATAAGTGTTTAATTATTAGGATACATCTACTGTTACATTATAGAAATAAGATTACAGATGCCATATCTCCTTGTATTCTCTCTTGTCATTTTTTTAATGATCTCTATAATGAATGGATTGGGAATTTTTAGACAGGTTGGTCATGAAGTTTTTAAAAAATCTAAAACTTGTTATTTAGTCAACTTTTATTTACAAAAGCAATATGGAACCTTATGTTTTTTCATGATATGTGAATATGTTTACTAAAGAGGAATGGAGGGGGAGGTAAAGGACAAAAATAATGAACAAGCCAAGCATTCAGTGAGGCTTAAGTTTTACTATGTGTATATAGTACCCTGTCTCCCCCAAAATAAGACATCCCCTGATAATAAGCCCAATTGGGCTTTTGAGTGCATGGCAATAAGGCCAAGAGCTTATTTCGGGTTTCAAAAAAATATAAGACAGGGTCTTGTTTTGGGGAAAACATGGTACGTACAATAGTTGAAATGTCTTTGTGTAATATCCAGCTGAATTCATTTTCATTCTGAAGTAAAATATGCATAGTTTGTTAAAATATATATCCAGCGTTTTTCAATCCAGTGTTTCTCAACTTCTCAACTTGTGTGGACTTCGACACCTACAGTTCTCCAGGTAGCATGTTATTTTACCATACATGGAGTTATGCAGAGCTTTAATGATATTTAAAAGCTTCCCATTTTGTTTTTATGAAATAGCCTATATGTTTCAACAAGGAATAGAACCAGTTCCAAGAAACTTTTGATTTTGTATTGTCAAAAAATGAAAAGTTGTTTGTTTCTTAAATCAGCAACTTTTGCTGGATGTGAAATCACTTGGGCAGGGCAGGGCTATGCATAACCTATTCCCACATTCCATTTTAATTAAATATACATTTCATGGCTTGACTAGCAGCACCTCCTCATGAGCAGTATACCTGCAGCCTCATTGATATCTGGAAACATTACAGTGTCTGTTTCTATATTGATCTTAAACAGTAGGAAGCAGAGGACAAGGAAATAGTATATATTGTTCCAAGATGTTTAGATTTGTGAACTGTTATCAAGAACCAAGTGTATAAAATGTATAAACAAGTAATATGTGCTCTTGTCTCTTTCTCTGCTCCATTTCTGTTGTTGCCCCTCTGACCCCTAATTTTACTATTTGAAATAAACAAATACTGTGTACAGTTAAAAAGTATTTTATTGTAACATTGCACTGTTTCTATTATATCCATCAATTCATTAAAAATGATAGAAAAGAATGCAAAGGCATTCGGTTCATATTTTTCTCCCAGTGTTTTTTTCCCTTCTCCTTATATACTGACAATGCATGTTTGATATGTAGCATAACTCCAATGTTGTTGTTTAATTGGGTGGCATGACAATCATGACGAGGTTCAGAATTGAAGAAATCACAGAATGATGAGTATGTTGGATAGGCAAAAGGAATAGGTAGAATGCACTATTAATGTGTTCTGCAGGTTAATTCCACCTATTTCTACTCAACCTTATAGATGCATGCATCTATAAACCAAAAATGAAAGTGACCATTCCAAAGCATGTCTTATGGTCATTTTTTATATTTCTCTGGGAAGAAGAAAGATTGTGTAAGTTTGAATGTGTAACTTTTGCATATGGTTTCAATATGATTCTTCATATTCTTCTTAGTCTTCCATCATAAGGTAGAAAAGGAGTCAACTGGTTATGGTTTAGGACTAATTTTTCATATAAACAGCTTAGGAAAGAGAAATGTATTAAAAGAAGAGTTTCCTTTGACTATCATTTTATCCATATGTTTCCTCTTAATGTGTCTCTTACAGTTTGGGGTATAATTTGCTCATTTACTTCATCCTCAAACAGTGGCGTACTGTACATTCAATATTGGTAGATTTTATAAAAATGTTATTCATGGATTAATAAATATGTACTTTCTTAGTAATATGATTGAAATGCACTTTTGAGATATCCTTACAGATTGATACCCTGCTTTTAACTAGCATGATGCCTGTTCTGCTTTACTCTGCTCTGTAGGAAGTCAATCAAAACAAATCAACTATCCTCAGCTTTTCATGGAGGAGTGTGCAATGCGTTCTTGAAGTGAATCTTATTTCAGTAGATCACTCATAGTCTAAACAGTCCAATAGTTAGATCTACCTTAAGAGCATCTGGAGCATTCATTGTTTCCCCTGATGCTTGTGATGTCTGAGTGCATTTCTGAGCATCTTTGTTAAAATGTTTTGTACATTTTTATCCAGCTCTCAAATCCCAGCCGCTATTTTAACAGCTCGATTTGCAAGATGGGTCATCACTGTACAATACTTTGGAGTGCTATTATCCACTCAGAGTAGCCAAATCATTTGCCTTCAGCAGTCTGGCAGGTTTGTTTATTGTAAGAAATATTATAAAAGTTTTTGGCAAAGTCTTATGAAAGCAGAAGGCAAGGTGTCACCACAGTTTGTAGAAGACAAAGCATTTCTTAATTTTATTGTATTGCAGTTTTATTTTGAAGTAAATCAAAACATGCTTGTCCTTGAAGTAACTCAGGAGCAGTTTTGTTACCTTCGCTATACACATATTGGAATGAAACACAGATGCTGAATAGCAAATCTTCCCTTTTCTATTACTGTAACTGCAAACAGTCTCCTGTGTATGTACAGTATATGTACAAGATTAGAGGAAACATGTGAATGTGAGCATGTGTCTAATATTCATGCTAAACTATGTAGGAAACAGCATAATTACTCTAATATAGTCTTTATATTGAGTTATGTAAGTTTATAAAGTATTTTGCCCACCATTTGGAATGCAGTCTGCTTGCAGAAAAAATAAGTTTATTGTAGTAATAAGTTGGGGGCATGACGGCTCAGCAATTAAAGATGCTGATCTTGTCAGCTGGAAAGCCGACAGCCCAGATTCGAGACTGAGCATCATACAAAATGTGAGCTCCCAGCTCCTGTCCACCAAACAATTTGAAAGCATGCAAATGTGAGTAGATTAATAGGTACCACTTCAGCAGGAAAGTAACAGCATTCTACTTAACTTTGACATGCAGCCATGCTGGCCATATGACCATGGAAAATGTCTTCAGACAACATTGGTTACCTAGGACAAGAAACAGAGAGGGGCATCATGCCCTAAAGTCAGACATGACTGGACAGTGAAACCTTTACTTTACTAATAAATTTGGGAGTTTTCTGTTTAGGGACTTAGTATTATAAAGGGTCTACTAATAAGAGGAATTGAAAGTTTTTAAGGAGATGAGATATCTTAAAATGTGATGGACAAGATTGTATTAAAGATAGTAGTCTGGGTATGCTTTGCTTTGTGTCTCAAATAATGAATCCTCTTTGTACGATCACATTTTTCATGCTCCTATCTAAATTACTACTCCATCCTATTTGTTCTCTTCACTCTTCAGACATCCACATCAGTAGTGGATTGCAACCAATTTGCTCTAGTTCTTAGAACCAGTAGTAATGGTGGCAGGAAGCTCCACCCACCTGCCCGGATGTTTTCACAGATGCTATGCGCATGCGCAGAAGCACTGTGCACAAGCACTCCCACTGTGAACCGGTAGCAAAGGTAAGTCTAAGCCACTCCTGATCCACGTATGTATTTTTATCCTATTTTTCTAACCAGAAAAAGTTACAAATCAATAAAAAAAATAAGACAGTTCCTATATCCAGGTTTAGAAGTCAAAAATACATTACATAGAAGGGAAAGAATGGGGAGGGGAAGGCACAGCACAGAAATTGGTTCTGAATGTTCTACTCTTCTTATAAGAACTATGTGTGATGCTAATACAAAGACGTAATAAGGGTGCTAGTGGACAGGGAAAGGGGCCAAGTCCAAAGGAAGGTGAAACTAAAATCATTATTTTTGCAAAAAAATGTGGAACAGCACTGCTTTCTAGACTCTTCAAGCTGATGTAATAACAGTTGCATGACTTTCAGAGAAGCAAAGGTGGAATGGAGATGGCTTCTCAGTTGGAATAATAGTGGTAACCTTATTTTCTCTCTGTATCCTGTTGTAACTAAATCTGTCACACACACACACACACACACACACACACACACACACACACACACACACACCTGGCTTTGGTAGTTTATCTGATAAATAATAATCCCCAATTCATTTCATTTGCTTCAGGCCACTGAATTGGACAATAGAGTGGTGCACACTTCAAAAATGTTTTGGAAGAACTTTGGAAGAAAAATGTTTTTGGAAGAACTTCAGATTTTGGACAAGCTTGAGCACAAGTATTATAAAAAGATGCTTAAAAAGATTAAAGACAAGCAGGGGCACCTTTTTTTTTTTTGGTTTTGCTTTTAATTTTGTTGTTAGGCATGTGCAAAGGGTATACATCAGGGATGGGTTCCTACCAGTTCGCTCCGGATCTTGCGAACCAGTAATAGCGGCACCAGGAGGCTCCACCCACCCACCCAGACATCATCACGGATGCTTTGCGCACGTGCAGAAGTGCAAGTGTTCCCGTTGTGAACCGTTAGCAAAGGTAAGTGGAACCCACTCCTTATATACATTCATGCAATGCAATGTACCAAGTTTATTTTTTAAGTAGATAAATCTCATTCTAATACTAAAGAGAAAGTCTTACATTTTGTGATACATGGATATTTTTTGATTGATTAACTGATTCGGCAGGGATTTTAAAAAAGGATAAGAGAAAGGAATTGGTGATTATGAAACTAACAGGGGTACGTTAACCAGTTGTTATTTGGTTGTTACATCTACATGTTTGATGGACATATATTCATATAATCTACTATAAAAACTAATATAATTTTGGAACTGAAAGGTAATCCTGATTTGCTTTAAAACTGCCTTTGTTGTTAAGAATTTAACATGACTGAATGTTTTACATAGGGAAGGCTAATTTTTTTTTCCTTTTTTGCATTTATCTCAGTGGTAGCATAAAAGAATTTTAATCACCAGATGGATTTTGTTGACATTTTGATCATGATGATGAATAGATGACTATCAGGAATCCCTTTAGCTTCATGATGAAAGGACTGGATAATTGTCACTTGTTGCACTTGGAACTGGGAAGCAACCTTTCATCTGAGCTCAATATTGCAACTTGACTTGTTAAACCAGTATCGGTGCTGATGAGTGAAGGACTTGGGCACTAAAAAATTCTGTAGCAACTATACTTTGATCAAAAGATATTTCTCTTCTGTCTACCTGACATTTGCTATAATTGGCTTTACCCATTTTTTTCACACTTCAACTGTGCAGAATATGTAGCACATCAGTAGCTGGCTGTCTTCTTTTGATAACAGGCCCTTCTTAATAAATCACTCATCTTTTCTATAATAACAAGTTTTTCAGCTGCATTTTCTTCCTTACATTTTCTTTATTTATTTCATGTCCTGTTATATAATCTAAAAAAAATCCTTTGGGATCAAAGCAAAGTCCTTGTCTTTGTCCTATTAGATACTTATATTCTCCTCAACTTACAAGTCTTGGAGAGCTCAATATCATGTGTGAAGCCATCCATGTTTCACAGCTTAGCCACTAGAAACCAAGACAGAGCAAGATATGCAAGTTAATGACTAAAATGGGGAGTGAATGTCAGAAGTGAGAAGAAGATACTGCGGCCAAAGAGGCATGTTTTGTCTCAGAGAAGAAAGAAGTTTTTGGGGAGATATAATTCAACTTGTATACCTGGGCAGATACATATGGATTAATTTGTTCTTTGTTTTACTCTGGATTTCATTATGCTCACTTTCCTATTCACCCTGATTTCAGATTTTAAAAATAAAGGAAATAAATCATTTCATGAACAATGAACAAATACGATTCCCTGAAACTTAACCCACACATGATAGTTGCTGTTGCAGTTCATACAGAAGTGGTCTCTATTGTCTCTGGTGATCATGGTTATTGAGTTGGGGGTCCTCACAGACTCACAGCTACTCCTTGAGAGGCAGGTGAAGGTCTCTGGCTAGTGCTATTTTAGTTGGTGTAGCACCCTACCTGGAACAGGGAGGCCATTGCCACAGTAAGTTCCACAGTTGGATGTTGTCCTAAAATGATTCTGACCAAGTCTCTCTATGTGATGAGACTATGGTTTCTAGTAACAATCATAAACAGGCATTAATTATCTGATGGATACTGAAATGAAGAATTACACAGTAGCATTTTATCCTTGATTGTCAATGTATTATTAAATAATTGATCATAAATTAAAGTTTAAGAAATCCCAACCCCATAAAAGAGAAAGATGATTGAGAAAAAGTATATTGGTAATCTGAATCTAACATAGGAATTAGAGTGTTATTATTATATGTAAGAGTCGATAATGAAACATTTCATGATACTTTTTGTGATTCATTTCACATCAATCTGCTGAGCATCTGATGACCACAGTAGTGTCTTTTGTCCAAGGATATTTACCCATGCAGTATGGCTGCATTATTATTATTTACAGCTTTTCTGCTACCTTCTCCTATTGGTATCTTATATTTATATTAAATTGTTGTTTGTATGTACACTGAGAGGTTATCACCAGAGACAAATTCCTTGTGTGTCCAATCCCACTTGGCCAATAATTCTATTCTATTCTATTCTATTCTATTCTATTCTATTCTATTCTATTCTATTCTATTCTATTCTATTCTATTCTATTCTTCTCATGCTTAGTTTAATTTAATTTGGAAGAAAAAAATTAATGTACTCTGATTTTGGAAAATAATTTGTTTGCCAGAACTTCACTCAGAGCAAATATCATGGGACAAAACTGAATGGTATCAAGTAGTAATAAGTCAATTTCCTTGTAAATACATATATAGAAATAAAATGTTTCATACATCAGATAAGTTGATTTCAGCAAATCCTTTAGCCATTTGCTGTCACCATCCTTAAGTGCTCTACTGGTCATGTAAGTGCCTCGGGTAATCTTGTGACTAATGGAAAGCAAATGAGCTGTAATATCCACAATGTGCCACAAGACCTTGACAGAAAATGGTAGCCAATTATAGTAGATTCAAAGAATTGTATATATACATGACTTCATATATAAATCTATCTTTTCCTCAAAGAAAGCATTTAGGAAGTTGCCCCCACCAGGATTAAACAATCTTTTAAAAATACATTTGGAACTTTTTGGCATAGGTATTTACGTACAGAAGATTGGGGGAAATGGGGACAAATGAGAAAAGTACAGCCAAGAGCACTTTCATGTCATTGCCACCCCTCCTTCTAAAGGCTTTTAAGATTTAAAGTTCAATCTGCAAAAAAAAGCAGATTGAGGAAACAAATTAAATATATGAGGGCCAGGTGGATAAAGATAAAAGGTCACCAAGAAAGAACAAACCAATAGGCAAAACACTCCCCTATTCTTTCTCTCTCTTCTCTCTCTCTCATACACACACACACACACACACACACACACTATTCTGAACGTGTGGATGGCTGAAATGGTGGAAATGGGAAAAATGCCTACTGTATCCTTTGGTGTAAGCATTTTCAACAACATTCCACCAGTCTGTTTCTTAAGAAAACAATTTGCCTCTGGAACCATGTTCAAAACAGTACTTATTTTGTATTTTTCAGATAGGAACATTACTATCTCATTAATAGGAGAAGCGAATAAAGTCCCTGCTTAGGTCATAATACAGCATTTTTTCTAAATTTCATAGAGTAGCACTCTATTCTCCAATTCCAGAATTCACGCTCTGAATTCACATAAGAATGTTGGGAATATAAAAAGGTTTCATCAGCATAATCTCTTTTTTATAGTGCTATTCCTGAGTGCTATTCTGAGTTTGTTTGCTTGGAGACAGTTCATTACTCTACAGGTAGTCCTCGACTTATAACCACAATTCAGGCCAAAATTTCTTTTGCTAAGTGAGACAATTGTTAAGCGAATTTTGCTCCATTTTAAGACTTTTTTTTTCTTGTTGTTAAGTAAATTGCTGCAGTTGTTAAGTTAGTAATAAGGTTGTTAAATGAATGTAGCTTCCTTATTGACTTTGCTTGTCAGTAGGTCACAAAAAGTAATCACATGATCCCAGAACACTGCAACCATCATAAATACAAGTCAGTTGCCAAGCATTTTAATTTTGATCATGTGACCATGGAGATGTTTCAACAGTCGTATGTGTGAAAAATGGTCATAAGTCATTTTTTCAGTGCCATTGTAACTTCAAACGGTCACTAAATGAATGGTTGTAAGTTAAGGACTACATATATTAGGTAATAGCACGAACGTGTGTGAGTATTGGATTTTCTCCCAATTTATATACATTAACTTTTTCTACATACACTTTGTGTGAGGGTATAATTTTCTCCACGGTAAGTCCTTCATTAGGGTATTATTCTCGATTGTTTGTCTTGTGTTTATTCCTGCTTATTTGGTTGTTGGCTACCAGAGGGGATATGTTCTGATCTGTTTTTTTCCTTCTTAGCATTTCTTGTCTTTTTTGAATGATGTAAATATGGCTTATTTCGATGTGTTTATTAATGATTAATTTGTCTAAATATCAAACTTCCAGGAATTCTGTAGCGTTTTGGATTTGGCTTGATTTAGGATGCTTACAGTTTTCCGATGAAACTGTGATTGAATCTGTCCATATGTTGTGAAATTCATTGTGTCTTTTGATTGCTATTTAGTTTTCATGGATACACTCTGCTAGTTTATTCCTGTCTGTCTGACACTGACAGTTACAATCCCTAACTGGATATTGTAGATAATTCCTGTTGCTTTTCTTCTGGTTATTTTGGGGCAAGCAGTGCAGTGGACTAAAGATGAAGACACTTGCCTCCCACTTAGAAGGTTAAGAGTTCAATTCTATGTTTCTCTATCATAGTGCAAAGAGAAAATATCTGCTGTGAACACAACATAGGTGTCAGGAAGGATATCCAGTCAGTAAATTCTCAGCTCCATTCAGTTGTCCCACGAATAAAGGGATTAAAGGTCATAAAAAGAGAAAAAACTGGGTCTTTGGGATTAATTAAAATGTTTAGTTGACTTGTGCACTACAGTGATGCCATTGACTGCAATAGTCTTTGATTGTTTTGAGAACTTTTTTTGGATGGTAGTGTTATCCTTTTCTTAGCTTGTGTTGTTTATGCTATAGTAGATTGAGTGATTAGACACGTTTTGATAAAGTTGCCTGCATATATTTTTTGTTGAAAAGCATTGCTTAGACAGTCTGTTTCCTTCCTTCCTTCCTTCCTTCCTTCCTTCCTTCCTTCCTTCCTTCCTTCCTTCCTTCCTTCCTTCCTTCC
>JANHFK010005561.1:15636-28473 GCA_036250565.1 Sibynophis collaris | reverse complement strand
CAACTAGCCTAGTTTTTCCCCAAATGCCATCACTTTGCTAAACAATTTATTCCCACAACACTGTCAAACTATTTAATAAGATTGTATTACTATTATTCTTCTCATCCTTCCTATTATCTTTCTCCTCCCACTTATGTCTATAACATGTATTTTTACGATTTATATTGTTTTGTTTCCAAGTATGATTTGATTGCTTATTAGTTATTATCACTTACTATGACTATCAGTAAATGTTGTATATTATGATTCTTGATGGATGTATTTTCTTTTATGTACATTGAGAGCATATGCACCAAAGACAAATTCCTTGTGTGTCCAATCACCCTTGGCCAATAAAAATTCTATTCTGAAGAATTCTACTCTTCTATATTGGTATTCTACATACTAACTTTAAGTACAAGTAAGATAGATGGTCATATAATGTGATTATCTAATGCCTCATTTTATTGCAATTTGTCTTTAGTTCTCTTTAGGGTTTTGAGTATAGCCTATTTATAGACCCTTTTATATAGGCTGGCATCAACCCTTCAGATGTTTTTTTTCAATACTCGTTAATCTCAAGATTAGCAGCATCTGTATCCAGATGCAAAATGATAAGAGATGAACATGTAGAAATAGACCAAAACCTGCTGCTTACCCCAAAATGTGGTTTTTTCTTTAACCTTATTTATATATTAATTGGTTTTCCCTTTCTTTTTTCAATGCCTTTTCCAAGGATGAAAAAAAAACACTTTCAAAGAATGTAATGATGGGAAGGGAAATTTTGAGAAATGAAGCCTCATTAAGTTTCCTTATTCTTATTTTAAGAAGCTATCATGGGCCCTCATTCACAGTATTTCAGTATTGTCCTCTTGTGTTTCATTCAAAGAACGGGTCAAGCAAAAAGAAAACAAAAACCCATTTGCATGGCATAAAACAGCTCCTGTTTTTAAAAAAGCACAATATTTTATTTCATTAGAAAAAATACTAATTTCTAAAGAAACAAAGCAGTTCTAATGTGCTCTTAGAGATTCACAGACTCTGAATGTTTTTTAGAAATGTGTTCCATCAAAATGTCCACTGGAATGTGTTTAGATTTGCCTCTAAATGTGTGTGTTGTTTTATCAAACACGTTATGGCTTGTATTATATTCATTTGCTTCTCAGGATGGTCTTGCCTCACAGGATATTAAATAAAACCCTTTTCAGACAGCCAAAAGAAGAAGTAATTCTTATTCTTCTGTTTCATCCTTGCAGCAGTAATTGGAAAAAGTCTACTTATAAGTACATCTTTAACAACAAGCAATTAAAACAGTTATTGTTAGCTTTTTATTTTAATTGGAGGTTTAATATTAGAGGCATAACTGGACAGGTAAAATGGAACTGTTGTTTCAAGAAAATCAGAGTTTTGTTATAATAAGATTATAAGATAATAAAAAGTAGGTAAAATCAGTTTGATCCATATTAGTCACAAACAACTGTATGGATGCAGTGACTGAGTTCCAAACGCTAATATTTTGAAAGGATAATATTATCTTGAATTGCATACATAGTATATGGAATTTGAATATTGGACCACAGGTGGTATTCAGCTGGTTCTGACCAGTTCTGGAGAATCGGTGGAGGAAATTTTGAGTAGTTCGGAGAACTGGTAAATACCACCTCTGACTGGCCCTGCCTCCATATATTTTCTGCCTCCTGAGACCCAGCTGATGGGGAGGAAATGGGCATTTTGCAGTAACTTTTCCCTGGAGTGGGGTGGGAATGGAGATTTTACAGGATTTTATCCTTTACCTCCCATGCCCACCAAGCCATGCCAACCCACCAAGCCACGCCCACAGAACCGGTAGTAAAAAAAATTGAATCCCATCACTGAACTGGACATTGTAAATAGATTCTCTGTGCCCTTAATATAACTAAAAGATTGATATTACATCATTGGAATGATAGACCTATGGCTTCATTTACTCAGTGGATTGATGATTTCTACTTATGAATGGTTTGTTCATAGATTTTGTGTGGATAAATATAATAGAAGATACAATAACAGGCTTGGAAAAATCCTTGAAAGGCTTCTAGTCCATCTCCATGCTTGAGCAAGAGACCCTATACTATTCCAGACATCCAATCTTGTCTTGAAAACTTCTAGTGATGGAGTACCTACAACCGCTGGAGGCAAGCCATTCCACTTATTGTTCTGACAGGAAATTTCTCTTTAGCTCTAAGTTGGATTTCTCTTTAATGATCTTCCATATATTACTTCTTGTCCTGCCCTCAGGTGAATTGGTGAATAGGTTGATCCCCTCTTCTTTGTGACAAACTGGTAGACAGCTATCATGTCATGCATAATCCTTCTCTTCAATAGGCTAGACATGCTGTATTTAGTTTATCACATGGTTTAACCTCCAGAACCTTTATCATCTTTGTTGCTCTTCTCTGTACTGTTTCTAAGGGCTCAATATCTTTTTTTGTATTGTGACAACCAGAATTGAATGAAGTATTCAAAGTATGGCCTTACTAGTGCACTTTAAAGTGATACTATCACTTCTCAGGATTTTGATTTTTTCCCTCTGTTGATGCATCCCAGGACTGCATTGGCTTTTTTGGCAACTGCAGCACACTGCTGTTTCATATTTAAGAGGTGGTCCATAGGACACCTAAATCCCTCTCACAGTTACTACTGTAGCCAGTTACTATTTGTTCTGAACCTGTGCATTTTATTTTTACTGTCTAAGTGCAGGATTGTTGAATAGAGCCCAATGTTTCTTCTGAGACTATCTTTTGAAGTGTTAGCCCCACCTTGGTGTCATCTGCAAATTTAATGAGTTCCTCTTCTATCCCCTTGTTTAAATAATTTATGAAGATGTTGGAGAGTATTGGGCCTAAGAAAGAACCTTGAGGTGCCCCACTGCATGCTTTCATCCATTTAGATGTCTTTCCATTAAGGATTACACTTTGAGTGTGGGTCAGCCAGTTGAAAATCCATCAGCTGGTGATGCTGTCTATCCTGCATTGCTCTATCTTACCAACAAATAAGATGTGGTTTACTTTTTTAAATACCTTTCTGAAGTTTATAAGTTATGTCCACAGTAGTTCCCATATTAAATAAACCAAAAAATCAAAAGAAAAAAAAATAGGGGTCTGTTTTTTATAACATACAGTGTGAAAACCACTAGGTAGAATAAACAAGCAGAAGGCTAGCAGATAAAGTAAAAATTGCACAAGACATGGATAAACTTAACCATAGTTTCAACTAGGAAACTGTGAGCATCCTAGCCCATCAAATCCAAACATCCTACAGAATTCGTAGAAGCCTAGGTCTCTGACAAATCAACCATCAATACACAAAAAAGAGATAAACAACAACCACATGCTATTCAAAAGATGAAAGGGAAACAAAAAGGCCAAAATATCTTCCTTGCCAGCAATCAACATTCAAATAAGCAGCAATTAACATCAGGATCAACACCAGACCAACATTCAATCAGTAAATAATACCCAGATTAAGGAACAACTATTTTAGACAATCAATCAAACAGTAAACAACAGTTTAATCATCAAGAATATTCCCACCAACACTCAAGCCACCTGTATATAAGCAGAGAGCAAACCTAACTAGCACTGATGATGTTACTTAATTGGGAAATGAAGCATCTGCAAGAAAACAACCAAGTTCAGACAGATTCCACTAAAGCTATAATTTTCTAATGTAAATTAAAGCTCAATTTCTCTTTGTTCTTAAAAGGAACTGTATTTGTTTAGTAGTTATATTGTTAAAATCAGAGGAAAAATGTGCCAATAGGACTGTGCAAATATTTGAAGAGTTGCTTCAAAATGACAAAAATTGGATTGAATCCTCTGAAACACGTTTGCAAAATAAGGTGGGAATTTGGTTTGAAATAGCAAATTGTACCAATAGCATTTAGACTTATATACTGCTTCATAGTGTTTTCACAGTCTTATCTAAGTGGTTTACAGAATCAGCATATTGCCCCCAACAATTTGGGTCCTCATTTTACCCACCTCGGAAGTCAACCTTGAGCCAGTGAGATTTGAACTGCTGAACAGCAGCTAAAAGTCAGCTGAAGTAGCTGCAGTACTGCACTCTAACCACTGTGCCACCTCGGCTCTATAATTGTAGATTCAAAGTACTTTGTAACTTTTCCAAGTGTTTCAGAGATTCAATAACTTTTCTTCTATCTTGCATTTCAGTGATGTGGTGTTAAGTAGAATTCTGTGGTTTTGACTACTTGTTAGATAAACCTTACTTGTAAATATTTAAGTCATTCAACTATCAGTGAAGGGGTCCCAGGATAATGTTTGAAGATCCTGGCCTAAATGTGAAAAATAGCAATAGCTCTTAGACTTATATACCAGTCCATAGTAATTTACAGCACTCTCTGAGCTGTAATGTCAGCATATTGCCTCCAACAAACTGGAAAGTCATTTTACTGACCTCAGAAGGACCTTGAGCCGGCCAGGGTTGAACTCCTGGTAGTGGGCAGAGTCAGCCTGTAATACTGCATTCTAACCACTGCACCACCAAAGCTCAGGATGTGAAAGGCTATGAACAGTAATTTTTATGCCTTTCTTTTTCTATGACATTCCCCCCCCCCTTTTACAACTAATGCTATTTGCCTTGGGGCGTCTGCTACCTTTGTAGTATAAAATATTGTTATTAAGCCACAACTCCAGAGTCCTACCAATACTGAGGGACACATTCCACAATGGGTCAAGTGGATAAAGTAGCAATATGAACCCTCTGGCACTCAAATATGGTAAAGCTACATTAATCCATAAAGACCAAGTCAAAAAGTCTATCCACCTTGACTCTTGACTGAAGTGATAATGTACTCCTTCCCAGAAGTGGCAAATTGTCAATTATTGAAATTTACTAGCACTCTAGAAAATCTTGGAATCAGAGGTGACAAAGCATAACACCATAGAAGTCAGGTTGAATTGTGAACCCTTCCACTCTCATAAATATCTAGTGACTCTGTTAATTATTAACTGTGTAACCTGGTTTAAACACTGGTATTATATCACAATTCCTTCTTTAACTTTGGAATCAGTGTAGGACTACAGTATTTGGCTTAAGCATGACATTTGGCAAAGGTCTGAATAAATAGGCAGCTGTTATTTTGGAACAGGGTTTCATTCATCCTGGTCATAGCAGCTGGGAGATGACTCTTTCTGTTTGGATTCTGGGCCTCTCAGAGATCTTTTCAAAAATGATATCTCATGGAATGTACTAGCAATTTCACCCAAACAAATAAACACATTAACAAACACAGACCATGTTAAAAGCAACACCCAAGTGAGTAAAATGTGATCACCTGATTATCCTTGATTATCTAATTATGATGTCTTATAGGGTTGAAGAACCATAAATTGACAAACTAATTAGGATTACCATTTACTTCATCTCATTACTGCCCATGTACTCCCCCATGAGCATAATGTTTTGGATATTACCAAGGTGGCCTGGATAATACCAATTTTTATTTTATTGCTAAAATTGGTGCTTTCATTCTTTTTATTTTAATCTCCAAAAATTAGATGAACTGTATGTTCAGGAACAAAGTACTACACAAACATCCATCTTCTAATCTCTTTATTTTAAACAAAATAGTTCCAATGTATCTTTCTGAATTTGGCAATTTAAGTACAAAGAATCAATAACATTTTTAAAGTTACAGGAAAGAAAATGTATTGAAACCTGTTCCCAAGAATCTGGGTTAGCACTAAATTTTCTCTAGATAAGGGTCAACAGAATTCAAGAGGGCTGGTCTTGGATCTGTAGTGCAATACAAGGACTCTAAGATAATGACACATTTAAATATGCCTCCCCTGAGCTCCGCCTGTTCTTCTCTTACAGACAGAGCCATTTCTCATTATTTGTACAGATCACTACCATTTGTATAAGTTGTATTTTTTAAAAAAATTGCAAACTAGAAACATTATGATCCTATTAAAACATATATTTGAAAGGAACATAGTCATAAAACCATTCATTATTTTTATAAAGTTTGATGAGCTTCATCATAGAAACGCCAACCCTGCCAAAACTTTCATAAATTCTGTAAAACAAATGCATATATCTCTATCACTAGTTATTTATTCTTTCTCCTTCAGTTGACAGTAGACATATAGAGTACTTATTTTCCAAATTTCACTCAGGATACAGGCACTGAGTTGAACTGATCAATTTTTATAGTGATCTAAACATAATAAATTCACTGGGCACCAGACAAATCATCTTTCTCCACTACTCATCTATATCCACACACACTTAAAAAAAAGAAAGAAAACCTTAGAGTGAAATCTAATAAAAGATTTCTGGAGATGACAATTTGAGAAGGGTTTTGGAGAGGGTATGTAGCAATTCAGTAAAAGTGCTGCTTTAAAAATGTATGAAAGCATAATCAAATACAGAAATAAAAATATACTTTCTTGGCTTAAGCCCTACATGCTTACAATTGAATCAAGTCCCATTCACTCACAGTGGTAAATATGATCAGAAATAACAAAACCAGACTGTGACATTTATTTAACAATCTTTGTTAACCTGATTCCCAAATATTTATTAAAGAAATCCCCTAACACACAGTAGAACAGATTTTCCATGTTATATTTTGACTTTGACACACTCATCTGTTCTTTAGGTATAAGAGGTTGAACTATGATTGGTTTCTTAAATGTAATACAAAGAATTATCAATGATTGATAGAATAAACATAAATTCTATATATAGAGAGAGCCAGTTTGGTTTAGTAGTTAAGGCTAGAAAGCAGAAGATGATGAGTTCAAGTCCCATTTTAGCCAAGCAAGCCAGCTGGGTGACTTTGGGCCAGTTGCTTCTTCTCAGACCAATCTACATCACAGCCTTGTTCTTGTGGGAGAAATAGGGAGAGGTAGATGTTAGATCAGCAGTGAAGGCCCCCTGGTTCTATCCAGTTCACCAACCTGGTAGCGCTGGTGGCAGGAGGCTCTGCCCACCCACTGGGACATCATTACATCCCATTTTTAATCATCTGTGCATGCGCAGAAGAGGCACCCATAGTGTACATGTGCTCCCATGCGAGAGCACACCCAAACTGGTAGCGAAGGTAAGTAGATTTTAACCCTGTGTTGGATGTTTGCTGCCTTATTTATAAAAATAATAGGCATTTATTTTTATTTATAATAATAAATAAAATAAATACAGTTTTCTAAACTGTGTATGATTCACAGAAGTATTTATTTGACAGGCAAAAAAATGTAAAGATAAAAGTAAACTTTTGTCCTGTCCAGTTGTTTTTGATTCTAGGAGGCAGTGCTGTTACTGTCCCACTGAAGTGATACCTATTTACCTATTTGTACGTGCATATTTTTGAACTGCTAGGTAGGCAGGAGATGTGACAAGTAATGGGAGCTCACCCTATTCATGCAGTGCTCAAGTCTCAAACCTGGGCTGCCAGCTTTCCAGCTGACAAGCTCATCGTCTTTAACCACTGAGCAACCCCACGCAAAATTATGAAACTATTTAAAAAGTTTATTTGGTCCAAGATACACATATTTTCTGATATATTCTACATATCATATAAATCCAAGAACAATCTGGAAGAAAATAGTTTTGCAGCCTAAATATGTAGTTCAACCATATCCTAGGTTAACAGGTGAATTTAACAAACCACTAAAAATCATTGTCTGTTAGGGAGGTGAGACCTCTGCCATTTCCCAATCACTAAATTCATTGGGTATTAGAATGACGAGAGCTCTGGTATTTCCAGATGTCAAAGACACAATTTAAAGAAAATTGAAATAGTCTATATAAAAATAAAAACAAATAGAATTTGATACTTTGTTACAGTCAGTATAATGGAATCAGGGAGAGGGAAAGAGAGGGTATGCTTGTCTGCTTTTCTTATTCCAGGGCATATTTTTTTCCAAAGAATGTGCTGCAAGGAATGGAGAATAAGGCTATAGAAACACAGGAAGAAATGCTCAATATATTCATCCTTTGAGTCAGAAGACATATATAGAAGAAAAGAGAAAGAGGTGACATTTAAAAGCAGTTTAATAATGAAGAATTTTAAAGAGCACGCATTGCTAACCGGCTTTCTCAAATGCAGCATTTAAATTGCACAAAATTGGTCTTTATTATCCTCCTTTCATCTTATTCTACAGCATTTGAAACAATACTTTTTACAATGTATTAATAGAGAGCTATTACATACTACGAGGTAAAGATAAAGATTTTGTGTTCAGCTTGACTCTTGGTGACTGGAGGAACGCAGCCACACAGTTCCATCCGCAACAGCATGGAAGTGGTTTGGCACTGTCTTCTTTTGAAACATTTTTAATTGATTTTTTTACTTCAAAGTTCAGCCTAGAGGTCTCATGTCCAAATACCAGCCAAGCATGACCCTACTTAGTTTTTAACATCAGCCAAGGTTGAACAGATGTAGTGTGCAATCTGACCAATTAAGGCTTTTCGAAACATGTAGGAGCTCTCCAGAGCCCATTTATATATTCTTAGAGCAGCGATGTGAATTACTGCATCAGTAAGTCACAAGTACATTACAGGAAGTGCTGGGGCAGCTGCATAGCCAGATCCCCATTTCCATGGCATCACCAGAAATGGCTGTCTCAATTTCTTCTGTTGAGTGCCATCAACCTGTGACAACATAGGACTTCTGGTTGTGTGACCTAGAAGTTCCACCTATGAGATGTGTGACAAGCGATGCTCATAGTTGATACTAACTTGATGACATATAATCAAACCAGAAACTAGATAGTCTTAAAAAAAAATTCTTGAAGTAAACTTTAACGGATCTTATGAGCTCATATAACCAGTCTAGTTTCTTGTTAGTACTTAATGTGTCTACTTTCAAGCTACACTTGTCAATCCTGAAGCTGGCTTAACATCGGCCATTTTCTCCCTATAGCTTTCCTCTAAGGTGGTTTCTCTTTGCCAGAAGCAATTTCAGGGCTGACACAGCCTGGAACGAAGGGGCCCAGGAGGGGGGTGTAGAAATAGCTGGGGTTTGTAGCCTAAATAAAATTCTTTCCTCTGAGAATAAAGGACATTTGTGCAGGTGTTTGAGAAGTGGAGAATGAGGTCACCTAGCAACTGGACTACATGCTGCTTGGACCATGTGACTGGAGACTCTGGGGAGAAGTGACAACATTTTACTTTTAATTGGGTGTAAAACCAGCGGCAACTTAGAGCCAGTTTTCCACCAAATCTGTGCCAATTTGATATGTCCCAATAAAATGTTCTTTGAGGAATAAAACTGCCTTGGAGTTCTTATTGAAGGGGATGTATTACTTGGAAGCTTGACATCATTTTTTAATGCAGTATGCAGGTATAAGGAATCTTTTTTTAAAAAAAATTGTGCATCTTTATGATCCAGCTTAATCTTTCTTCAGCTGAGGTTTGTCTTCTGAGCTCCCAGACATTTTGTTATCAAACTTGCTTACAAAATGTCTGGGAGCCAAGCAGCAAGCTTGGAGAACAAACTTTTGTCTCAATCTACAATCCGAGCTATGAATATTCTCTACAATTTTTTACCCTTTATCAATTATAAGAAAATTAGTTGAATTAAGATGCATATTGGAAACATAAATATTCTGTTCTTTTTTCTACTCAAGTATCCTTTTTTCCTTCCTGAAAAAGTCTTTGATGTTCATTAGTCCTTTTTTAAAAAATTAACGTACACCTTTTAACTCTACTTTGTTGGTATTTTTGTTGCGATTTCCCTACACGTAAATCCACAATGGGTCTGACCTGCTATAGCTTATCAGTAATCCTGTTATTTTCCTAGTACTTTTGCTGTCTTCCACTGCTTGCTTACTTCCTTTCCTGTCTCTTAACTTATATCTACTTTGCTATCTCTGATTATCTCACAAATGTCCCAAAGGAACTTTTCAAAAGGCAACTGGACTTTCTGGTTTTTTTGAAGACTTTTCACTTCTACTACAAGAAGCTTCTATTCTTGGATGAGAAGCAAAACTTCTTCAAAGAAAAACTAGAAAGTCCAGTTGCCTCTTGAAAAAAGCACCTTTGGGATAACCATGACCTGGATGACTAAGAATCTCTATAGGTATATCTCCAAAATGCTTTCTTCTGCCATGGCCACAGGAAATGTTGGAGGATGCAAAGGAGAGCTTTAAGGTGTATGACTTTTCAGGGCATATGCAACCCTAAAATCCTACAGATGTGTACACAGAAATTGCATTCAGGCAATACAATTCACTGCTAGCAACATACAACCATAGATTAACCTAGTCAAATTGTTGACAAAATTTGGAATCCTTCCAACCACTACAAATAAGGCTGAGAGGCTGTTCCATCTTGGCTGTTGTTTTTATTGTTGTTATGAATGATGTGGTCTATTAGATTCAACATCATCATGGTCAGAATTGGAGGTTACTTTAGCACTCTCTTTCTCTTCCAGAAACAAGAACAGAAGACTTTGTTAACCTGCTTACCTTGCTCGCTGTAACTTCTAGGTTAGTTGTCAAGGATATTGTGTTCACACAATACATTTTCCCCTTTGATGCAGTTAAATATATCATGCAACCAAGGTCATAGTCTTCAGATTCTTTTTTTTTAAAGGTCAAACTATAGTAGTTAGGATAGAGGCAAACATTCATCATATTATTTTAAAAGAGTGAATTAGAGGACAGATGTGAAAATAGTGAAATGTGCTTATACCTTACTATAAATATAAATAATGTTAAGCCCTTAATTGTAGTAACAATCAGCTTGGGTGGATTAAGGTCTTAATGTGTTCTGTAGCACTGGGCAAAAAAAAAAAAGAATGATGGATTAATTTTAAAAATGTTCTGGGGGGTTATTTCATTTATTTCCTCTTGACCATATCTGTTAGATTTTTAATAAAATAGGTAAATCTTATAATGTCAAAATTAACATGATGGATTATAACAGTATGAAAAAAGTCAGTGCTTTTTATCAGGTCACTAACCAAGGATGGAACAAAAAATTAAAGGAAAAAATGGGAAAGTTGTAAGATTATAGGGTCAAACATGTTTAAGTAGGCATTAAGCCAATGAGTCAGTGGGATCATCAAATGTGCATGAAATAAAATGTGATTTACAGGAAATTATGTTTATCTTCTTTTTTTTTTAAATGGTGTGTATCCACTGAAGGCATGTTTTATTGTTCTGTAGTTCTTTAGATTTATTCAATCACCAATGCTACAAGTTAAAAACACTGCTATATAATTGGAGGGGACTAATTATGCTTTGTTGCCAATCAATGGTATCTTAATCCTAAAATATCAGAAGCTTCTAATTCAAGGAGAATGCCTTTTTGCCTGTTTCTACGATATCAAACATTTAAATGATTAAAATTGTCACATGAGTTAAAGTTAGAGTAATTTGGTTAAAAAGAACACAAACACTACATTTGTTGATTGGCAGTTCACAATTCTATCTTACAATAATTTTTAAAATTGATTTTTAAAGTGAACCTGGACATTGCTCATCCACATAGTAAGAATTTTTCCATTTCTTTGGGTTAGGCAAATTCCGGTAAATTTCACTCTATGAAAATGTTTATATGAAAGCTATTTCAATTAGAATTTTGTCTTGAGTATTTTGAGTATTACTAATATTTTTCAACAACTTGGTTCATTTGCACTGATTATATGAGTCTCTTTTTGGTGGACACCTAACTGTTTATGTGTCACCTGATTTAAGGAATATCCCAAATATCTAACTCCCTCTCATTATTGAGCATCTATTGTAGTTGTTCTGCTGCTTTCCACTTTTTTTGCTATATAGTGGATAACATCAGGATATATTACTGTAGTATAACAGCAGAAGACATCCATTTTAATAGTTTGCAGCTCAGTGAAATCATTCTTCACAAATTGTATTAAATTATTATTATTACTATCAACTTGAATGATAAATGATCGAGTGGGATAGACAACCTCACAACTAGATCTTATTTTAACAAGTTACTAAAAAATGAACAAGTCAGATTTCTGACAGAAATAATATGCTATTTCTCAGAGGGACAGAAACATGTGATAAAATGAAGAAGAAGGAGGGACAGAGAGAGGGAGGGAGGGACAGAGAGAGAGACGGAGAAGTAATGCAGCAGAGAGAGGATGGAGGAAAAGAAACTATCTCATCTACTTTAGTTTTAGCTTTGCTCACCACTAATTTTATTCCAATATTTTCCTCCAAGTAGGAGAAAAATAATTTCCTTTCTCAGATACATTTTATCAGAATGCTCTTCTCAGCTTTAATATATCATTCATCAAAGACATGGAGTGGTCAATGAAATTTCATTCTTAGTGCACACACATATTCTCATGTGCATCTTGTGGAAGAGACTACTTTGAGAGGGAATTCAATTGGGATTCAAATTTCCATTACTAAGTGAAGTATTCACTGGAAAAAACATCACACGACTGCATCACTGAGCAATAGCAGTTCCAGTAACTCTGATTGTGTTTGTTAGATGAGGACTGCACTGTCATTGGTTGAGGATCTCATGTTTTTTTTTTCTCATTGTGGAAATTGCTAGGTCCATCTCATTGCCTCCTCTATGGCTGTGCCCATTAAATCCCTTCAGCATCCTACAATGCTCACTTTTGCTTTATGTCCCCCACCCACCCATGTCTGTCCTTTTGACACCCTGCACTCCCTCACTCTCTACCTCTGCTGCGCTCTACTTCCCCAGCTGACCTTTACCATGTTCTTCCTCCCACTGGTGGCCAGGATCATAAATGCAGGCCAGTTGCCAAACACCCAAATGTTGAACATGTGACTGTGTGAGAATTGCAAAGGCTATATCTGCGAGGACTGTAAGTTTCATTTGTTCAGTGCCATTGTAACT